>CM054815.1:8456461-8665106 GCA_028984105.1 Lavandula angustifolia | reverse complement strand
CAAAAGTCCAAAATCTAAGGGGGAAGCTATACCGAAGTCATCCCGCACTCAAACTCGTCTCGTAGGGGTGAGGCCCGGGGTGTTTCTGGCCGCGAGCATAGCCGAAACCGGCCCAAGTGGCTCGAGACCCAAGCAGACTACCTCGAGCAACCCGCACTCCCAAAGACATTATTAAGGAGGTTGCCGAGTACGCCGAACAAGCGGTGGAGGACTCGAAGAAGAAGAGGCTCCTCTTCCACCACCAGCTCAAGAAGGCAAGGGCAAACGTAAGCTTAAAATTCCAACCCCTCCAAAGAAAGCGATTAAGGTACATATCTCGCCGAGGAGGAAGCCCAAATAGCTGCGGATGAGAGACCGGCCGTGAGAAATTGCAGAGGCCGAAGCGGCTAACAAGCCAAAGTCTAAGCCTCGCCAAAGGAAAGACTAAAGCCCCATCCGGAGGAGGAAAGAGAACCGCTAGATCGCCTCCAAGAAAGCTAATCATAACGTATGAAGAGGACAAGAGAAAAAGAAAAGGAGCAAAGCAATGTAAGAGTACCGAAAGGCAGTGGTACATCCAAATCTAGATCTAGTACCCCTGCTGAATCAGAACAAGCTCCTCAGAAGCCTCGAGAGCAAGATGCAGAAATTGAAGAAATCTTTGCTCAGATGGATAGATATCTCTACAAAGGAGAGGAAGCTAGACGAGATAGAGGCCGCCGTACGCAGGATACATTTGGCGCACCTTGAGGCACTCGAGAAGCGCATCGAACAAGAGGCCAGCCGAGAGTTCCTTCGAAAGCTGACATTCCTTATCGATACAGAAGGTTCAGGAAGCCAAACGATCTGAAAACACATAGATGGCCGAGATCAGACGAATGGATGCCTATTCAGTTCAATCAGAGATGGGAATCGGCCAAGATAGAGTTTATCAAGAGAAATTATTTCCCGGCGATTCGGCTCGAAATGTCTAAGGCCGATGCCTATGTCGGGTGGATGACCATTACTCGAACCCGATCTTTACCCATATATGCACGGAGCAAGAATCGAAGGGGTAGTAGTCGGCGTTCGAAGCAAGGATCATTCCTCCACCGCGAAGACAAGACGACTCAGTACATCTCGGAATGATTGAACAAGAAGTGAAGAATCTTTGCGTTGAACAGAGGACTAGAACAAGATGATCCAGCAGACTTCGCCGAATACCTGAAGCTGAGGAAGAACACGTTCAGAATGTATGGAGTCCCACTGCCTGAAGATAAATCCCAAGGTTTCATGAATAGGATTCAGCAGTTTAAGGGTTCTCCCTCTTAGTTCTCCCTTTAGCTTAGCAAGATTTGTAATGTACTGAACTATTTATTATATATATATAAATCTTCTTTTGGCTCGACAACTACTTGTTGTCTAAATAGCCGTGTCCGCTTTATGCTTTAACACTCGTAATCATCAAGTGATTACTCGACACACACACACTTTGTTTATTTGTCAGTTTTGCTCGGTTAGATCTCTGATAGACTAGACTTTCGGAGAGTTATTATTTCTCTTAGGGGGAAATTGTTGCATGGGGGAAATTATTGTAAAGGGGGAAATTGTTCTGCCCTGTCTCCCTCAGTAGTCTAGCACTTACCAGACAACTCCACTGATCCTACTTGTAATATTTGTAAGGAGCTCCGTTTCGAGTAAGTTAGTGTTTAGCATAGTTGATAGGACATAGATGATGGGTTTTGGCATCATCAAATAGGGGAAATTGTTGGGTGATGATTCAATCCTCGGCATGATCATACTTGTGGGAAATGACTCTATCTTCTATATCGAATCACGCCGCAGCCTCGTGCTCCGAACCGTTGAGAAGATTTGAAGATCCCAAAACCCTATCTCGATTGGTGAACCATTCCTTTGTATTCGTATTTCTCCGAGGTTTCGCACTCGGCAGACACTCGCTCCGGTGAAAGGCGCCGTAGCTCATCGGCCTCGACACCGGTGTAGAAGACTCAGATGGAAAACTGGACTCAGCAGAGCAAGATATCGAGAGAGTCGGTTGAACCTGGACTCAGCAGGAGTAGTTCACTGGACTCAGAGCTGATCATCGGTAGACTTATCTCGGCAGCCTATCTACGAATACAAGGTCGACTCAAGAACGGCGGATAGTCTTCGGGACTGGTGAGAATCTTTTGAAAGACAATCAAGCATTGTCATGTACGAGGAAGAGAGAAGTCGCCTTGATCCGTCTCAAAGTCTCGGGCTTGTCTCAACCACTCCATCCACCTCGACGAATGACAAGCATACACGTATCTTCTCACCGCTAAAGCTGCAGTCAACCTTTTACTTAAAAAGGTGGGAAAGTACACTGTTACCTACACCAAAAGAGCCGTTTGCTACCAAAAAGAGAGAGAGAGAAGAAGATCATCTCCAACGGATCTATTTTCAATCTCTGCTCTATAAATAGAGGGATCATTTAAGATTTGAAGAGAATGCGCGCACCTAGAACATGAGAGAGCATTCAAACGAGCGAAATTAACGACTAAGTCTTCCGCAAGAATCAACCGATTTATCTCCGGCGAAAGACTACATCCAGCTCAAAAGGAACCAAGCTGAACCGACATAACCTTCTAGTATCCAAGCGACTGACACGAACCTATAGCTAAACCCTCAGCTGTTCGTCGCTCTAGATAGCTGCATTCTCGTTCCTTATCCCTCTAACCCTAAGCTCACTTGCTATATCCATAGCTTAGACGAAGGAGTTCACATTTGAACCCAATCCTTATTGTATAAGGACTCCTTCACTGTTGGAGAAGTTTGTCAAACACTTTAAGTTTGATAGTGTTGTAAACTGAGACTTGGATCAGTATAAAAACCATGACGCGGCTTTGCCCAGTGTGCAAGCTGACTGAGACTAACTCAGGATAATAAATAGCCTCCTGATCATTCGGGACAGTGGACGTAGGATTTGAGCGATATCCGAACCACTTTAAAAATCCTGTGTCTCTTACTGCTTTCTTAACCGTTGCATTGATTTTACTATTCATACCGAACATCATATTTAAAATCAATCAACTGTCTCAAAGATACCGAACTTTTAAATCTACCGAACCGAGACTTAAAACGTTTTCTCACAAAAAACCGATTTGGGCCTACACTATTCCGCGCACCGAACTCTTACCGTAGATACCGAATTCTCGACCTAGTCGGTTAGCGGATCTCGACCGAGTCAAGCACTCTTAGCCTTTTAACTCGATTCGAACGGTTGTCTCGGTCCGCCGAATCTGCTTCGGTTAGACATCATCCCGAATAGGACTGTTCGAGTTCGAAGTTGAGAAATCGAATCGAGTGTATTCACCCCCCTCTACACCTGACCGTACACTCGGGACCAACAGTCACTCTGCCAACACGATTAAGAACAGCTTATCTGGTCTGCTGAACCTGTTCAGTACGACATCATCCTGAAAATGACTGTTCATGTTTAAATTGAGAAAATCTGTTTTCAGGTGTATTCACCCCCCCCCCCCTCTACACCTGAACGTGCTCTCGGGACCAACACACCTTATTCAGTCGATGTTCCAATAGATGCAGTTCCAATATCACATGTACTTTATTCGAAGTGATTGTTATGCGAAAGGGAAAACCTCTACGAGAAGTCAGATACCGAAAGAGGAGCCGACCATGTGATAATGCGACAGTTCGCACCCAGACGACGATTGATGTTGCTGTGTCAGTTCCTACTCCTACGGCAGGCGATGCTGTAGTTGACAATCAGGCATTAGTCGATGCTTCGACAGTCGATGATGCAGTTGATGTTGAAGCATCTGCTGGAATTGAAGCTCTTGCTTCAATTATAGATTCGTTGGCACCACACAACAACATTGTTGCGAGCCGCTAGTAGGAAGAAGGTAAAAAAGTTTCATTTGCATCTCTTGCTACCAAGGAAAAGGCCAGCGAATCTTCAGATGCAGTTTCAAGGCCTGATAGGACGAGGCCGGAGAAGACAAATGCAAAGACAAACCGTGATAGCAGGAGAAATGACAAGAAAGCCGCAGACACAAAGCATGGTAGCAGGGGGAAGGGCAAGGAAGATGTAGATGCGAAGCATGATAGCATGGTGAATGCCAAGAAGTCAACCAAATCAACTAGAGATGAATCCGATGAGATTAAGAAGGAGAAGGGGAAACTACAAGTAGAAGTACCTGAAATCAAGAATAAGTTGAAGACAACAGGAGATGTTCTGCATTCTGAACATTCAGAACGTGTTCTTACACGTAAAAGGAAACATTTGGATAATGAAGAAGCTGTAGTTGAAGTCTACGACTTAGCGAATAAGTATGATCAGCTGAACGAGTAAGTTTTACTACCTATCATTTAGTAAACTTATGAACTCTAATTCTAATACTTGCCTTTTTACTTGTGAATTGTTTATAGTTCTGAAGCACAATATGCAGTAAAGTGTAGGGCCTGCTCGGTTGTGCTAGATTATTGCTCAACTTAGTGATTTACAGAAAGCAGCCATTGATGAGATAAGTTTTGGGGGTGTTTTGCACTTGCACGAGTTTAAGTATATCCCCTGGGGTAAAATGTCATGGTTTTTGAAAAACTTTAACCCTATAAGCCGATCTCTAACTGTTGGGTGATGATTCTGTCCTCAGCAATGTTGGTAAATAGTGGGAAATGACTCAGTCTTCTGTGTTGATATTTACTCAGTAGCCCTGTGCTCTGAATGAGTCTGTGAAGATTTGAAGATCCCAAAACCCTATATTGATTGATGAACCATTTCATTGTAATCTGTCGTTGTCTCTGAGGTTACAGACTCAACAGACACTCTGCTCTGGTTCAGGCACTCAGTGGATTATCTGCCTCAGCATCCAGAAGTAGAAGACTCGTTTATCTTGGACTCAGCAGAGCAAAGATATGCGAACGGAGTCAGTGGAACTGAACTTAGCAGGAGTAGTTCACTGAACTCAGAGCTGATCTTCAGTTGTGCCGACTCAGCAGGAACATGCCACTGAATCAGAGATCAGACTCAGCAACGGCCAGACAGTCTTCTGACTGTTAGGATCTTTGAAAGTCAAGTCAACAGAGTCAATACGAGGAAAGAGAAGTCAGCTTCAAATCTCCTTGAAGTCTGTTCTGTCTCAACCACTTTCTGTACCTCGACCAATAACAAGCAGCCACGTATCCTCACCAACTAAAGCTGCAAGTCAACAACTTTCCATAAATGGAGGGAAAGGACACTGTCACCATACTTCAAAAAAGTCGTTAGCTACCCAAAAGAGAGAGACATAGGATCGTCGTCTCCAACGGATCTATCCTAATCTCTTCTCTATAAATAGAGGGATAAATCAAATTTGAAGCTCACGAACCTTACCCAGAACTCACGAACACACGAGAGAACACAGAGCATTCAAACGAGCAAACTCGAATAAGCCTAAGTCTTCCGCAAGAAGTTCGAAGAATCTATCTCCGGTGAAAGACTACATTACTGCTCTTAGGGAACCAAGCTAAATCGCTTAATACAGCCTCTAGTACCCAAACGACGATACACGAACCCAAAGCTTACACTCAGCAGTTCGTCGTTCTAGAAGCCACACCCTTGTTCCCTATCCCTCTAACCTAAGCTCAATAGAATATATCCATAGCTTAGACGAAGGAGTTCACTTCTAAACCAATCCTTATTGTAAAGGACTCCTTCACTGTTGGAGAGTTTTTCAAACACTCAGTTTGATAAGCGCGTAAACAGAGACTTGCTCAGTATAAATCTCAAGACCAGTGTTTGTCCAGCATACAAACCGACTGAGACTATCTCAGAATATTAAATAGCTTCCTGATCTTTCGGGATAATGGACGTAGGATTTTTGTGTCCGAACCACTTTAAAAATCTCTGTGTCTTGTGTTCTATTTTTAACTGTTGCATTGATTTATTGTTCATACTGAAAACATTCTTTAAATCATTCAACTGAGTTTCAGCAAACTTAATAGACTGCACTAATCAATTGAAACTGTTTTGATAAAAACGTTTTCCTAACTCAACTGAATTTGGCCTACAGTATTCCGCACTACTGAACTCTATCTGGAAGATACTGAATTCTGACTCTAAGTGAGCTAGCATGTCTTAGTAGAGTCAGTCACTCTGCCACACGATTCAGAACAACTTATCTGGTCTGCTGAACTTGTTCAGTACGACACTATCCTGAAAATGACTGCTCGTGTTTAAGTTGAGAAATCGGTTTTCAGGTGTATTCACCCCCCCCCCCTCCTGCCCTCTACATCTGAAGGTAATCTCGGGACCAACAATTGGTGTCAGTGCAGGAATTCTATAAGATTCTTGTTATTCTGAAACTGGTCTACTTGAACGGATCCAGAAAACATTTTCACTGCATATCATTCTTCATTCATATCATTATTCATCATGTCTGATATGTCAGGGATAAGGATGGTACCCATGTTCTCAGTAGAGAACTACGGCGTATGGCGGGTCAGAATGGAGGCACATCTGACCTCCCTCCACGATAGCATGACAGAGGTTCTAGAGGACGGACCTATCATTCCTATGATAGATAGCATCGTAGCTCAGGATCCAGCAGATGGAGGAGGAATGGTGATCGGGAAGAAGATCCCCAAGGACAGAAGTCTCTTCACCCCCGAGGAGAAGAAGCTTCACAACTTAGACCGCGTCGCCAGAAATGCCATATTAACCACCCTGAGTGATTCCTATCTCGGAAGAGTTCAGAATTGCAAGTCCGCGAAGGAACTCTGGGATGCTCTAGCGCTACTGAGTCGGGGGACTCAGAAGATCAAAGCAAATAAACTTGCGCTGGAACTTCAAAAATTGGAGAGACTATCCCTCATGCCTGGTGACACCATTGAAGATCTCAACGTCAGATTTACGAATCTGATGAACACTATCAACGGGCTGGGAAAGACATTCTCCAACCGAGAGATGAATCTCAAGATTTTGAGGGCACTACCAGATGGAAACTAGACCCCCTTTGCCACTTTATTACGTCATTCTGATTTAGATATTGTTACTCCTGACCATATCTTTTCAGAACTTAAAGCAGAGGAGTTCGAGTTCGTCTTACCTCAAAGGAAGCAACGAGCTGAAGTGACACTCAAATCGACCATGCCTTTAAAGTATCAGTCAGCACAGCAGCTCTAGCGTCTAGCAAGGCTGAACCTTCACTCGCTGACATACAAGAAGGAAATCTAGCCAAGAAGTACGCACTGCTTGCCGTAAAGTACTAGAAGGAGAAGGACAGGCGCAGAAAGTGACTAAAGCCCTCAGGCGCAGAAAGTGACTAAAGCCCTCAGGGTAAGTCTGAATACACGCCTAAGTGCACTCCTGACTCACATACTTCTGAATGCAGGAAACAAGAGGACTCAGCTCAGTCGAAAGATAGTGAAAGCAAAGAAGAAAGAGTCACAACCTGCTACAATTGCAAGAAGCCAGGACATTATCAGTATGACTGTCCTGAGCTCAGCACTGCTGAAAGAGCAGCACGTAAAGCAAGAAGGGAGAAGTTCATCAAGAAGAGACAAGCATACATTGCCGGTGAACTCTCAGATGACTCAGATGAAGTCGATTCCTTCATGGATTCATCTGACGATGAAGCAGCTTTCATGGCCATAGAGCTTGAAGTGAAGAAGATGCTGAAAAGTGTCTCATGGCAGGAGAAGAGGATGAGGTAAACTCACATGAACCATTTAATTCCTCTTCACAATGCACACACGACACTCTTTCAGGTGCAGACGAGAATCTGGACGTCGCGATCGCATACGAAGAACTACTCGACGAGCAAATTCAGATGAGTCTGCAGCTCAGTACGTAAGACTCTTCAGGAATTGGATACCCTGAAAGTGGAGAATCAGAGACTTTCTCAAGAAAGTCAGGTTGCTACTGAGTCAGAAGGACTTGTGTTGAGACTCATGGAGGAGATAAACTCTCTGATGGCCAAGTCTCAGCATCAAGAAGATCAAATCTCAGTTTTGACCAAAGACTTGACTCAGAAAGATACTGAACTGAGTCTACTGAAGCAAGAGTTGTCAGGACTTCAGACCGAGCATGAAATGCTGAAGAAAAGTGATGATGTCTGGAGGAACCTGATGACAGAGCGATACATGGGCGTTGAAAAGAAGCTAGAGGCTATGCTAGCAAGCAACAAGCACAAGCATTGTAAGGAGGGACTTGGATTCAGCCAGGGAGCCTCCTCATCTGCCCCCGTACGCTCAGAAAACCGGCTAGCTGATAGGTTTGTTTAAGGGAAGACCATCAATGCAGACATACTGAACCCCCTAGCCAAGAACAAATAGAAGATGAAGGCACCTCATCCTTGTTATCAGCACTCTGACAAGAAGATCAGCACAAGATCACCTCGGCTACCAAGGGAGAACCAAAGAAAGCAAAATGGGCTGATCAGTATGGACCTCCACAGCTGACTCATCTAGCTCAGTATGGGTCATATTTCTATGATCCTATAGTCAGGAGAGGATCCAAATGTCAGAAAAAGAAGAAGAAAGCCGTGCACAAGGCAAAGGTCAGCAGTCCACCCACTTAGAAAATCAGGACTCCTGAACCTGAAAAGCCTCAGAAGTCAGCAGCGACCAGTCCAGTGATCAAATATGTTGACAAAAGTGGAAAGAAACTGTCTGAGACCACCAGGGTCGTAAGACAGATATGTGTTACCAAAACTAACATCTAAGGACCTAAAATAAAAAATAAAGGGTACCTAAATATAATTCTGTTTTGCAGGTGCACAAGGACCCTTGGTATATGGACAGCGGATGCTCAAGACATATGACAAACCAAAAGGACTTGTTGAAGAATTATACTACTGAAGAAGGACCCTGAATCGAGTTTGGAGACAACGCAAAAGGCTACACCAGAGGCTATGGAACACTCAAAGATTGGAACAAAGAATAGCTTCCGAGAGTATCTTATGTTGAAGGACTTCAGCATAATCTACTCTCTGTTAGATAATTTTGTGATAACTCGAATAGAATGATTTTTGACGCTGGTTTCTGTGATGTTATTGATAAATCCACAGGGAAAATAGTGTTATCAGGTTCGCGCAAGAAGAATATTTATGTAGCTGACTGGAACTCAGCTGAACCTGAAGCTTGTTTGTTGGCGAAGAACGACAATAGAACGGGGTGGCTTTGGCACAGAAGACTCAGTCATCTCAACTTTAAAACGCTTAACAAATTGGCTAGAAACACTTTAGCAAGAGGACTGCCGAATAAAGTATTCAGCAAAGACACTCAGTGTGAAGCATGTCTGAAGGGAAAGCAAACAAGGAATCAAAATTCGCCTGTTCCATCTCCTTCCACTGATGGAATCCTTCAGCTGCTACATATGGATTTGTTCGGTCCAGTCTCTCCAGTGACGATCAAAGGCAAGAAGTATGCATTAGTGGTCATTGATGACTACTCGCGCTACACATGGATCATATTTATTGCCAACAAATCTGACGTCAAAATAGAGTTACCAAGGCTTCTGAAAAGGCTCAGTGTCGAGAAGAACACCAAGATCATCAAAATACGTTCAGAAAGAGGAACTGAGTTCCTGAATTTCATGGTGGAGGAGTTCTGCAAAGCAGAAGGCATAGAGCATGAGACATCTGCCGCGCGCACGCCTCAAAACAAAATGGGGTTGCTGAAAGGAAGAATCGAACACGCAAAGAAGCAAAGAAGAACCCTTTCGCTCGCGACTCGGGACTCCTAACCAAATTCCGGGCGTAAGCTACCGATACGCATGTTACACTCGTAACCGATCTCTACCGACAAAGCAAAGATAAGAAGACACCATATGAACTATGGAACGGCTGGAAGCCTTCTTTATCTTATTTCCATATTTTTGGGTGTTCGTGTTTTATTCACAATAATGGGAAATATCAGCTGAAGACTTTTGATAGCAAGTCAGATCAGGGAGTGTTCTTAAGATACTCCCGGGTCAGCAAAGCTTTCAGAGTCTTTAATTATCGAACTCTTTGCGTGGAGGAAAGCCCTCATGTTGTTTTTAATGAGTTTGCTACTGAAGACAGGAGCAGAAACTCCAAACCTGAATCTGAGGACATCGAGAAGCGCCTAAAGGATCTGAGCTT
Source organism: Lavandula angustifolia (assembly GCA_028984105.1). Classification (NCBI taxonomy): domain Eukaryota; kingdom Viridiplantae; phylum Streptophyta; class Magnoliopsida; order Lamiales; family Lamiaceae; genus Lavandula; species Lavandula angustifolia. The sequence continues at coordinate 8,655,042 of CM054815.1, read as the reverse complement.
AAAAGATAAAGTCGAAAAGATCCAGCTATGTTGGGATGATGATTCAGATGAGGAAACTGAAGACAAGTCTACTGAATCTCAACCAGCAGCAGAAGTAGCTGATCAGATTGACTCTCCTAAACAGACTCAATCCCAGGTAACTCTGGTCGATGAAGAAACCCCAGTGGTAACTGAGACCTCTACTGAGAATAATAATTCAGAGGGAACTAATGATGTTCTGAGCTAAATGCCCCTGAACCTGGTGACTCAGTAGATCACACTCTTGTAACTGAATTGCTTCAATCTCAGAATAGTACAACTGAAATGCTTAACTCACCTACTATCTGTGATGAACAAATTTCAGATGAAGAGTTGAAACATTGGAGATCGTGGCTGGATGCTGACACTTCTGATTTAATTATTGGAGATCCTTCAGCAAGAGTAAAGACAAGATCTAGATTTTGTCAGGGAGAAAGTGCCTTATATTCCTGCTTCTTGTCTACTGAAGAACCTCAGTCAGTTGAGAACGCACTGAAAGATGCTGACTGGATCATAGCCATGCAGGAGGAGCTGAATCAGTTCATGAGAAACGAAGTTTGGGAGCTTGTTGACAGACCCCGGCACCAACATGTGATCGGAACTAAATGGGTCTTCAAGAACAAGCGAGATGAAAATAACGTCATAGTAAGGAATAAAGCAAGACTCGTGGCAAAAGCCTACTGTCAAGCTGAAGGGATAGATTTCGATGAAACGTTCGCTCCAGTTGCAAGATTGGAGGCAATCAGACTATTCCTAGCCTACGCAACACATCAAAGATTCAGAGTATATCAGATGGATGTGAAGTCTGCTTTTCTGAATGGCTCTGTATGGGTTAAAACAAGCACCCAAGGCTTGGTACGATACCCTGTCTGAGTTTCTTCTTCAGAAAGGTTTTCAGAAGGGCATAGTAGACCGCACATTATTCAGCATTCGACTGGAAGACGACCTATTACTCATGCAGATCTACGTAGATGACATCATCTTCGGGTCGAAGAACGTCATCATGTGTCAGCAGTTTCAGAAAATGATGAAGGACAAGTTCGACATGTCCATGATGGGAGAGATGAACTATTTCCTCAGCTTTCAAGTCAAACAATCTGAGAAGGGAACGTTCATCAATCAAGGAAAATACACTCGATACCTCATCAAGAGATTCGGTTGCGCATCCGGCAAACTAATCAAGATCCCGATGAACACGAATATGAAAATTGATCTTGATAAAGAGGGAGTATCAGTAGACCAAACTAAATTTCGTGCTATAATTGGTTCTTTATTATACTTAATAGCTACTCGTCCTGACATAACTTATGTTGTAGGTGTCTGCGCTCGATTTCAGGCGAATCCGAAGCAGAGTCACATGGACTCAGCAAAGAAGACTCTCCGCTATCTAAGAGGAACACCTGACACAAGTTTATGGTATGCAGCTGATGATAATATTGAACTAACTGTTATTCTGATGCTGACTATGTAGGATGTAGAATTGACCGAATGTCAACTTCTGGAATGTGTCAGTTCCTCGGCAGTAAGTTGATCTCATGGTTCTCAAAGAAACAAAGATTCGCAGCAACGTCAACTACCGAAGCCGAATACATGGCCGCCGAGGTTGCCGCGCCCAAATCCTTTGGCTGAGACAGCAGCTACGCGACTATGACATCATTCAGAAGGAAGTGTCGATCTTCTGCGATAGTACCAGTGTAATTGTAATCACTCAAAATCCTGTACTTCATACGAGATGCAAGGACGTGGACATCAGACACCACTTCATTTGTGACCATGCCGAAAAGAAGGATATCAGGATGAAAAAGATCCATATTGACCATCAAAGGGCTTATATACTGACCAAGCCTCTAGCTAAAGCCAGATTCAAAGAACTTTCAGTAGAGTTAGGTCTGCTGGACCCTACTGACTCCAATCAGTAAGAGGATTCAGGAGAGGAGCATTCAGTAAGGGGGAATGTTCACTCTCAGTACTGAGTAAAATCAGTACGTAGAGACTCAGCAACCATCTACACGAGGTATCAGCTGACTACGATGTTTAGCTGACAGGTTTGCGTATCTCTACTCAGTAGCCTATAGAACTATTATGTGCATTCATGAATCAGATTCAGCATCGTATTCAATGCCTTAGAAAATGTCATTTAATTTTTAACGGACTGCATTTAATACACGACATTCTATGTAAAAGCATGCTAAACTCTGCAACGCATTAAATGCATGTCGTATCAAGTTACTGCTTAGGCTATATACAACTGGCTTTTGACTTAGGCATATGATCATTACCTATTTTATAAAACTTAATCCTAGCCGTCCATCTCAAAAAACGCGTTCAAACTGAACCATTGATATTTAATTGTTTATCTTCTCTTAGATATATATAAGCATTCAAATGTTTGAAACCGCCATTTCATCTCTGCAAATATCTTAAGTACCCTAGATTTTTCTAAGACTATCACTCGCTTAGTTACATATTTTCTATTCATTAAACCTCTCAGAAAATCTTTTGGTAATTTTTCAATGATCTGGTTCAGGCACTCAATGGATTATCTGCCACAGCATCCAGAAGTAGAAGACTCAGTTATACTGGACTCAGCAGGAGCAGTATACTGAAAGGAGTCAGTGGAACTGAACTCAGCAGGAGTAGTTCACCGAATTCAGAGCTGATCTTCAGTAGTGCCGACTCAGCAGGAGCATGCCACTGAATCAGAGATCAGACTCAGCAATGGCCAGACAGTCTTCTGACTGTTAGGATCTTTGAAAGTCAAGTCAGCAGAGTCAATACGAGGAAAGAGAAGTCAGCTTCAGATCTCCTTGAAGTCTATTCTGTCTCAACCACTTTCTGAACCTCGACCAATGACAAGCAGCCACGTATCCTCACCTACTAAAGCTACAAGTCAACAACTATCCAGAAATGGAGGGAAAGGACACTGCCACCAAACTTCAAATGAGCCGTTAGCTACCCAAAAGAGAGAGACATAAGATCGTCGTCTCCAACGGATCTATCCTAATCTCTTCTCTATAAATAGAGGGATAAATCAAATTTGAAGCTCACGAACCTTACCAAGAACTCACGAACATATGAGAGAACATAGAGCATTCAAACGAGCAAACTCGAAAAAGCCTAAGTCTTCCGCAAGAAGTTCGAAGAATCTATCTCCGACGAAAGACTACATTACTGCTCTTAGGGAACCAAACGATGATACACGAACCCAAAGCTTACACTCAGCAGTTCGTCGTTCTAGAAGCCACACCCTTGTTCCCTATCCCTCTAATCTAAGCTCAATAGAATATATCCATAGCTTAGACAAAGGAGTTCACTTCTGAACCAATCCTTATTTTAAAGGACTCCTTCACTGTTGGAGAGTTTTTCAAACACTTAGTTTGATAACCGTGTAAACTGAGACTTGCTCACTATAAATCTCAAGACCAGTATTTGTCAAGCGTACAAACCGACTGAGACTATCTCAGTATAATAAATAGCTTCTTGATCTTTCGGGACAGTGGACGTAGGATTTTTGTGTCCGAACCACATTAAAAATCTCTGTGTCTTGTGTTCTGTTTTTAACTGTTGCATTGATTTACTGTTCATACTGAAAACATTCTTTAAATCATTCAACTGAGTTTCAGCAAACTTAATAGACTGCACTAATCAACTGAAACTGTTTTGATAAAAACATTTTCGTAACTCAACTGAATTTGGCCGACAGTATTCCGCACTACTGAACTCTATCTGTAAGATACTGAATTCTGACTCTAAGTCAGCTCGCACGTCTCAGTAGAGTCAGTCACTCTGCCACACGATTCAGAACAGCTTATCTGGTCTGCTGAACTTGTTCAGTACGACACTATCCTAGAAAGGACTGTTCGTGTTTAAGTTGAGAAATCGGTTTTCAGGTGTATTCACGCCCCCCCCCCCCTCTACACCTGAACGTAATCTCGGGACCAACACTAACCTTTATGAACAATAAGACTATTGTATACACAACTGATGATGTTCGGGACATGTTCTTGATACCTAGGAATGAGGGTAACCAGGTCTTGTTGAATGATGACAGTGTAGATAGTGATCTACATGATTTTAGGATTATATATGGTTTGTACAAGAAATATTTAAGTCAGACGATAGTTGCTGATTTGTTAGGCGATGGTAGGCTAAGAGACATGGGGGGGGGGGGGGATTTCAAGCGTTTATTTGTTATGTACACTTTATCCAGTTTCCTTGCACCAACAAAGAATCAAACCATCGATTTCTCCGTTTTAGGTCAGTTGTAGATACAACTAGGATCCATACTCTTGACTGGTTCACATATGTTATCGAGCGTTTGTGCAAAGGGGTCCGTTCAATGAAGAATATTAGTGGTTGTGTTCTGGTTTTGCCTCTCGTGTATTTCCACCATTTTATGTTGTTGGGGAGGGCTGAAAGTAGCAGTTTGCCACTAATTAAGCAATGGACATGCACGAAGTTGAAAGAAATACTTGATTTTGAGGTTGCAGCAGGTGAGTTTGGGCATGAAATTACGGTCAAAGATGTGTATCCACTTATCTCGAGAATTAGACAGAATATATCTCAAGAGAGGATATCACGAGATTCGCCAACTGAAGTTCAAGATGATCTGTGTAAAGAAGATGAAGCAAATAATAGAGTAATAACATATAATCTGCCTGACAATAAGATGACTGACACAAAGATCAAAACATCTGCAAAAGATGTAAGAGTCATTTGTCTTAAGAAAATGTATCACTACTTCATATAGTGAGTGTCAATTTAAATGATTAATCGTTATTTATGTACTATGTGTTTCACAAGGATTGAATGAGATCATCTTACTTCTTCAAATGAACCTGAAGGTGATCACACGTGTTCATCTTGAGAGATTGAGCATGTTAACCTTCAAACAGGAGGAATAGGACCAAGAAAAATCCGACAAGTCGTCTTAGCCTGGTTCGGATGTTGATATCGATGAAATTCTTCAAAATCCTGATTTCCACGCTCATATTGACATGATGGTGGAACAATTCCTCAGCATGAAGAAATCTTCACAACAGACAGGTAATAAACAAGAAACAAAATATATGTTATTTGAAATCGACACTCCAAACCAGAATCAATGACACGTAGTGAACAGAAAATGACTCCCCTTTATACATACTCATTTAAATCTATCAAATTCACTATAACATTCTTTAAATAAAATTGTTATTTTTTTATAGGTTCATAATTAATATTTGTTTTACTTTTGATAGCAGACAAAAGAAATGCAAAGAAGCATGAGGAGAATGCAGGTTTCCCAACTTTCCATTTGCTAAGCCAATCAGAAAATGAAGACAGAGAAGAAGCTGAGGTACAGACTAATGATGTTGTAGTTGATGATCTTGTAAGAAAATTAAGTACAACAGAATTCAAAGCAAAGAAACATGTGGCGGAAGAAGGTATGTATATAGTTTTTAAATCAACACTATTCCATAACCACGAACACTTCGTGCACAAAAAAGGACACTCACTAATTCATATTGATATAAGTTCGAGATTTGTTGATCCATGGAAAGTATGTGAAGCTGATTGGCTGCAAAGAGATACCGATTGTTCGTACGTCTTGATTTTTATGAAGAAAAAGAAAAATATCTTGCAGATTTTGATTAATTAGAGAACCACATTGTTGATTACTTCTTTCACACACATAAGCCCAAAATTGAGTAAGTATTATTACATTTAGTTCATCAGTATGGTTTCTATGCATATAAAAGCTATAATAACAGTTGATATTATATTCTATAATTACAGAGAGACTGTTTTCGCACATGCTGGTTAGTTCTACACGTCATTTGCTGCAATATACTCGATGCCAAAAGGTACATTGGTTGACATCAGTATTATTGACACATGGAGTTTATTGCTGAACAAAGCCGAACAATTTCAAGTTCATTCATCTTCAAGGAAGATAGATAAATTAGATTTTGATGCTCAGTTCTCGATAATAAAAAAATTTGTCTTAATTGTTTTCAATTCAAATGCAAGTGTATCCATTTGACTTATTCGTTTATGCAGAGTTTCCTTGATATTGTGAGGAAAGAAAAAGATGGATCAAAGAGAGAACAACAAACAGATTCTGTGATTGACTGTTGGATGTATTGGTTGTGCAAGCCAGACCAGAGTAGAGATAATGTCAGTGCAAGATTGGTAATAGAAAATTTTCACAGTTTTTAATATAATTGCCCAGGTCTAATTTTTTTTTTATCATAGATATATTTCCCGATCTGCGTCAGCTTACATTTTTATGGAGCTGCCATTGACTTTAATGCAAGAAAAGTGTACTTTTTAGATAACATAAAGTCAAATACGAAAGCATCCTTGATCAACATGCAGATGTTGAGTTGGTATACTATCTTTAATCTATATTAACGAAATGTTAATTAAACTGAAAATATGTATCATTTATGTTAACTGAAAGTGTTATTTTTTTGCGTAGAAACATTCTTTTGGAAGGTTGCTCAGATTGATTCACCACCCAGAAGCTCATGATTTTCATAAATTTGTCATTGAAAACATAAAGTTTCCATGACAAAATAATGGTCGGAATGTTGATTGTGGTGTATTTCTAATGCCCCACATGGAAAATTTTGTGGGTGAACGCTATGAGTGTGACGACTTGATGCATGTATGATTTCTGTTTCTGTGATAATTATTTCTATTCTATTCACTGATTCAAAAATTATCTAATGTGATTTTATATTTGTTATAAGTTTAGACCGAAGGAAGACGAACGATTCGAGTAAAATTCTGCACATGGAGAATTCTCTCAGAAATCAAAGAGTCAAGGCAATCTGTTTTGGCAGCAGTATGGAAGTTTGTATCGAAATCAGGATGAAATTTGTGTTGTTTGTTACGTGAATGGATTTGTTCACCCATGAATTGGGTAGAATTTCTAGTGTGTTTGTGGTATATGAATTATTTGTAGGTCTCGTTGAGATTGTATTTTGTGTATCTGTAGAAACTGGCTTATGATGGTAGGTGATAGCGGTGTTATGTTATTATTAGGGGTTTTCTGTTTTATCATCTGTTAATGCACAGTGTCATTTAAATAGAATAAATGTGTCAATTATGAGTAAGCATCATGTCAGTCGTTTTGATCCAATTTGTTATTTACAAACAAAGTATCACATGTTGTGAATAAATCAATTACATTCCAATATAACAACAAAAGTGCATCCTTTGTGTCAAACAAAATATGAGAAGCATACTAACAAGTCCATTTCAATCAAGAGTGTTAATGGCAATGAATAATAGTGTCTATTATTTGACAATATCGTGTCATTTGTTACAAACCATGATGCACAAATTCACATTTGCATATAACAAATTGTTCAATAACCAAACAAGAGAGTAAATAAACGAGTTAAAAAAAATAATAATTGCAAAATATACCCAACATCTCAGTTACTCGAAAGTGTCAATAGAAAAACGAACAAGGGTATCAGTAACACGACCTAAGAGTGTCAGTAATATGACTAAACAGTGTAAATGTTATCTATAATACTCTAGGATTAGGAGTTATGGTACAAAACTCATTTGATACATTTGGAGCTAATATTTTACTTCTCTTCACCTTACTTGATGTCAAACCACCTTTGATCCTTTTTTTCTTCCTCCCCTTCATGATTGAATGCGAAGGATCTATCACTCGATTAGATGAGCTTGAAACATCGACATTATCAAGTAAATTGCATGTTTCTTTCACTACCATCAATTTATCAATGTCATAAATGATACTATTAAGTCCATCTTCAATAACTTTTCGAGCTTCGTCGTTTCCTTGTGCTTTTAGTACAAGAGAGTAACATTTCCTCATCATTTGACTCCTCCACAAGCTCTTTTGTAAGCATTCAGAAGCAGTATTTACACCAACAACTCTATCCCATATATCTTGTTTGACAAATTTTACCCAAATTCTGTTGATGTAGCAAGCATGTATCTGTGCCACAGAGTGGAGATGTAATACTCTCAAGCAATCAGAGCATAAGATTTCACATTCCTCAAAATTCTTGCAGGAACAATTTACCAAATTCCCCAACTCATAAAAACTAACATAGTGAGTTGTGCAACTAGCATCACTCACCTAATAAATTTTGATATCACTTTCTTCACACACAAACTTAAATGAAGTGGAAATTGATGTCAAGAATTCAGTCTCAAACTTTTGAAAAATTGTAAGTGTGTATACCTCAGAGGCATGTTTGAGAAGACCAGTCAATGACAAAATAATGCAGGCTATGCTCTTGAAAATTCGGATTCATATTTTGCCTCATTACTTCTCCACAGATCGATTGTCCTTTGGAAGATGTTATAAAAATCATTCAATCTGGTTGTCTTTCTTGCATTGAATCTCAATGCACTATTTGTGCTCTCACTTCTTTGTGAAGACAATGTCCCAACAGAGAAGAAGTCATTTTTATAGGTTGTGCTCCACTTTTCTCTCAATTCATACAATCGCACGAACCAATCATGATCTTATAATCCATATACCGAAATCATTGAGCTCCAACAAGTCTCAAACTCATCTACATTTGAACAAACTCTCAAACACTTATTGAATGCATTATTAAAACCTTTTTATCAGATTTCAATCTCCCAAATCGGCTGATTGAATTTTGGTACAAATGTCAGATACACAACCTATGCTTTGTTTTTGGAAATACAATTTCAAGTCTATTTCCAATAACTTTGTCTTGATTAGTGAAAATTGTAATTGAACTTTCATCGAGCTTAGACTTCTTCCAGACATCAAACAACCATTGAAAGGACTTAGTCTTCTCATTCGAGATAAAAGGTACAACCAAACATGGCATTTTTACAATGATTATTTAGACTAACAAATGGTGCATAATCAAACAACCATTGAAAGGACTAGTCTTCTCATTCGAGATAAATGCACAACCAAACATGAATTTTTACAATGATTATTTAGACCAATAAAAGGCGCACAAATTAAATTATACCAGTTGGTTCTATAAGTCGTGTCAAAGATGACAACATCTCCATATATCGTATAATCTTCTTTCATCATTAAGTCTCTCCAGAACACATTGCATAATCTACCATCATCATCCAACCTTACTCTGAAAAAGAATTCTGGATCTTCCATACTTTTTTGTTGTAGAACGTCAATCAATGTTTGCGCATCACCTCCTTCTATTGCAAGCATTTTCAAGTGGTTAACGAAATTTAAATGATCCTTCCCCGTATGACCAAGGATGTGTTCCACCGGCATATTGTGTTATGTATCTATAACAATCAACATGCTTTATTCCAAATGATAGCATGCCTTCTATAATTGCAGCCTTATCAGTTGTAATTGTTCGGTTTGAACGATGCATATAGGTCAATTCCTTTTGACATAGTGCATGGTTGTGGTTCGTGACGTGTGGAACAACTTCATACATACTGTTGGGTGATGATTCTATCCTCAGCGGTATTAGATATAGTGGGAAATGACTCAGTCTTCTGTGTTGACATTTACTCAGTAGCCTTGTGCTCTGAAATAGTTTGAAGATTTGAAGATCCCAAAACCCTATACTGATTGGTGAACCTTTAAGTTGTAATCTATTTTTGTCTCTAAGGTTTCAGATTCAGCAAACCCTCAGCTCTGGCTCAGGCATTCAATAGCTTATCCGCCTCAGCACTAGAAGTAGAAGACTCAGTAATACTGGACTCAGCAGGAGTAGTATACTGAAAGTCAGTTGAACTGAACTCAGCAGGAGTAGTTCACTGCACTCAGAGTTGATCTTCAGTAGAGCCGACTCAGCAGGAGTTCACTATTGAATCAGAGATCAGACTCAGCAACGGCCACACAGTCTTCTGAACTGTTAGATCTTTAAAAGACAATCAGCATAGTCAAGTACGAGGAAAAGAGAAGTCAGCTTCAAATCTCCTTGAAGTCTGTTCTGTCTCAACCACCCTCTGAACCTCAGCCAATGACAAGCAGACACCTGTCCTACACCTACTAAAGCTGCAAGTCAACAACTTTCCAGAAATGGAGGGAAAGGACACTGCCACCATGCTACAAAAGAGTCGTTAGCTACCCAAAAGAGAGAGACAAAGGATCATCGTCTCCAACGGATCTATCCTAATCTCTTCTCTATAAATAGAGGGATAAATCAAAATTTGAAGCTCACGGGAAGAACACACAGAGCATTCAAACGAGCTAATTCGAAAAGCCTAAGTTCTCCGCAAGAAGTTCGAAGAATTCATCTCCGGCGAAGAACTACATTCTAGCTCTTAGGGAACCAAGCTGAACTGATAAATACAGCCTCTAGTATCCAAACGACGATACACGAACCCATAGCTATACTCAGCTATTCGTCGTTCTAGAAGCCACTTCATTGTTCCCTATCCCTCTAACCTAAGCTCAATAGCATATATCCATAGCTTAGACGAAGGAGTTCATCGTTGAACTGATCCTTATTGTAAAGGACTCCTTCACAGTTGGAGAGTTTTTCAAACGCTTCAGTTTGATAACTTTGTAAACTGAGACTTGCTCAGTATAAATCTCAAGACCAGTGTTTGTCCAGCGTACAAACCAACTGAGACTACCTCAGTATAATAAATAGCTTCCTGATCTTTCGGGACAGTAGACGTGGGATTTTTGTGTCCGAACCACTTTAAAAATCTCTGTGTCGTGTGTTTTATTCTTAACTGTTGCATTAATTTAACGGTTCATACTGAAAATATTCTTTAAATCATTCAACTGAGTTTCAACGAACTTAACAGACTGCACTAATCTACTGAAACTGTTTTGATAAAACGTTTTTCTCACTCAACTGAATTTGGGCCTACATTATTCCGCACCACTGAACTCTATCTGCAAGATACTGAATTTCGACTCTCGACCCGCTAGCGGATCTCGGTAGAGTCGGTCCACTCGCCAACACGATTCGGGAACGGCTTATCTGGTCTGCTGAATTTGTTCAGTACGACATCATCCTGAAAAGGATTGTTCGTGTTTAAGTTGAGAAATTGAGTTTCAGGTGTATTCACCCCCCCCCCCCTCTACACCTGAACGTGCTCTCGGGACCAACAATTGGTATCAGAGCAGGAGTTCTATAAGACTCTTGTTATTCTAAAACTGGTCTACTTGAACGGATCCGGAAAAACGTTTTCACTGCATATCATTCTTCATTGACATCATTATTAAATATGTCTGATATGTCAGTTATCAGAATGGTACTCATGTTCTCAATAGAGAACTATGGCGTATGGCGGGTCAGAATGGAGGCACATCTGACCTCCCTCCACGATAGCATGACGGAAGTTCTGGAAGACGGACCTATCGTTCCTATGATTGATAGCGTCATAACCCAGACAGCAGAACAAGGAGGAGGGATGGAGACTGGTGACAAGATTCCTAAAGACATAAGTCTCTTCACCCCGGAGGAGAAGAAGCTTCATAACCTCGACCGCGTCGCCAGAAATGCCATACTAACCACTCTAAATGACTCATACCTCGGAAGAGTTCAGGACTACAAGTCCGCGAAGGAACTCTGGGATGCTCTAGCGCTACTGAGTCGGGGGACTCAGAAGATCAAAGCAAATAAACTTCCGCTTGAACTCCAAAAGCTGGAAAGATTGTCGCTCATGCCTGGTGACACCATTGAAGATCTCAACGTCAGATTCACGGATCTGATGAACTCTATCAACGGGCTGGGAAAGACATTCTCAAACCGAGACATGAATCTCAAGATTTTGAGGGCACTGCCAGACGGTCACTGGACTACTTTTGCTACCTTATTACGTCATTCTGATTTAGATATTGTTACTCCTGACCATATCTTTTCAGAACTTAAAGCAGAAGAATTCGAGTTTGGCTTACCTCAAAGGAAGCAGCGAGCTGAAACTGACACCAAAATCGACCATGCTTTCAAAGCATCGGTCGGCCACAGACAAGCTCCGTGGTCCAAAGAAGGCTGAACCTTCACTCGATGATATACAAGAAGGAAATCTAGCCAAGAAATACGCGCTGCTTGCCGTGAAATACCAGAAGGAGAAAGAGAGGCACAGAAAGCTCTCAAGAGTTGTCAGAGACTCTAAGGGTAAGAACGAATATACACCTAAGCGCACTCCTGACTCACAAACTTCTGAATGCAGGAAACAAGATGACTCAGTTCAGTCGAAAGATAGCAAAAACAAAGATGAGAGAGTCACGATCTGCTATAACTGCAAGAAGCCAGGACACTATCAGTATGACTGTCCTGAGCTCAGTACTACTGAACGAGCAGCACGCAAAGCTCGAATGGAGAAGTTCATCAAGAAGAGACAAGCATACATTGCTGGTGAACTCTCAGATGACTCAGATGAAGTCGATTCCTTCATGGATTCATCGGATGATGAAGCAGCCTTCATGGCCTTAGAGCTTGAAGATGAAGAAAATACTGGAAAGTGTCTCATCGCAAGAGAAGAGGATGAGGTAAACTCTCATGAACCATTTAACTCCTCTTCACACTGCACACACGACACCCTTTCAAGTGCAGATGAGAATTTGGACGTCGCGATCGCATATGAAGAACTACTCGACGAACAGATTCATATGAGTCTGCAGCTCAGTAAGACTCTTCAGGAATTGGAAACCCTGAAAGTGGAGAATCAGAGACTTTCTCAGAAGAGTCAGGTTGCTACTGAGTCAGAAGGACTTGTGTTAAGACTCAGGGAGGAGATAAACTCTCTGACGGCCAAGTCTCAGCATCAAGAAGATCGGATTTCAGTTTTGACCAATGACTTAACTCAGAAAGATACTGAACTGGGTCTACTGAAGCAAGAGTTGTCAGGACTTCAGACCGAGTATGAAACGCTGAAGAAAAGTGATGATGTCTGGAGGAACCTGATGACAGAGCGATACATGGGCGCTGAAAAGAAGCTGGAAGCTATGCTAGCGAGCAACAAGCCCAAGCATTGTAAGGAAGGACTTGGATTCAGCCAGGGAAATTCCTCATCTGCCCTCGTACACTCAGAAAACCAGCCAACTGATAGGTTTGTTCGAGGGGAGCATCAATGCAAACATAATGAACCCCCTAGCTAAGAACAAACAGAAGATGAAGGCACATTATCCTACTCATCAGCAATCTGACAAGAAGATCAGCACCAAATCACCCCAGTTAAGTCAAGGGGAACCAGTAAAGCAAAGTGGGCTGATCAGTATGAACCTCCTCAACTGACACATCCAGCTCAGTATGGGTCATACTACTATGATCCAATAGTCAGGAGAGGACCCAAAGTTTAGAAAAAGAAGAAAGTCGTGCAGAAGGCAAAGGTCAGCAGTCCACCCACTCAGAAGATCCGGACTCCTGAACCTAAAAAGCCTCAGAAGTCAGCAGTAACCAGTCCAGTGGTTAAATATGTTGACACAAGTAGAAAGAAACTGTTTGAGACCACCAGGGTCGTGAGACAGACATGGGTTACCAAAACTAACATCTAAGGACCCAAAATCAAAGATAAAGGGTACCTAAATATAATTCTGTTTTGCAGGTGCACAAGGACCCTTGGTATGTGAACAGCGGATGCTCAAGACATATGACGTACCAAAAGGACTTGCTGAAGAATTATACTACTGAAGAAGGACCCCGAATCGAGTTTGGAGACAATGCTAAAAGAATTATACACCAGAGGCTATGGAACACTCAACATTGGAATTGCCAAAGTTCCAAGAGTATCATATGTTGAAGGACTTCAGCATAATCTTCTCTCTATTAGTCAATTTCGTGATAACTCGAATAGAGTGATCTTTGACGCTGGTTTCTGTGATGTGATTGATAAATCTACAGGGAAAACAGTGTTATCAGGTTCGCGCAAGAAGAATATATATGTAGCTGACTGGAACTCAGCTGAACCTGAAGCCTGTTTGTTGGCAAAGAATGACAACAGAACGGGATGGCTTTGGCACAGAAGACTCAGCCATCTCAACTTCAAAATGCTCAACAAATTAGCTAGAAACACTCTAACAAGAGGACTGCCGAATGAAGTATTCAGCAAAGAAACTCAGTGTGAAGCATGTCTGAAGGGAAAGCAAACAAGGAATCAAAATCCACCAGTTCCATCTCCTTCCACTGATGGAATCCTTCAGCTGCTACATATGAATTTGTTCGGTCCAGTCTCTCCGGTGACGATCAGAGGCAAGAAGTATGCATTAGTGGTCATTGATGACTACTCGCGCTACACATGGGTCATATTTATTGCCAACAAGTCTGACGTCAAAACAGAGTTACCAACGCTTCTGAAAAGGCTCAGTGTCGAGAAGAACACCAAGATTGTCAAAATACGTTCTGACAGAGGAAATGAGTTCCTTAATTTCATGGTGGAGGAGTTCTGCAAAGCAGAAGAAATAGAGCATGAGACGTCTGCTGCACGCACGCCTCAACAAAATGGGGCTGCTGAAAGGAAGAATCGTACACTCAAAGAAGCAGCAAGAACCCTGCTCGCAGACTCAGGACTCCCAACCAAATTCTGGGCAGAAGCAACTGACACTGCATGTTACACTCAGAACCGATCTCTACTGACAAAACAGCATAAGAAGACACCATATGAACTATGGAACGGCAGGAAGCCTTCTTTATCTTATTTCCATATTTTTGGGTGTTCGTGCTTTATTCACACTAATGGGAAAGATCAGCTGAAAACTTTTGATAGCAAGTCAGATCAGAGAGTTTTCTTAGGATACTCCCGGGTCAGCAAAGCTTTCAGAGTATTCAACTATCGGACTCTTTGCATGGAGGAAAGCCCTCATGTTGTTTTTAATGAGTTTGCTACTGAAGACAGGAGCAATAACTCTAAATCTGAATTTGAGGACATCAGTGAACAGCTACAGGATCTGAGCTTGAAAAACAAAGTCGAAAAGATCCAGCTATGTTGGGATGATGATTCAGATGAAGAAACTGAAGACAAGTCTACTGAATCTCAACCAGGAGCAGAAGTAGCTGAACAGATTGACTCTCCTGAACAAAATCAATCCAAGGTAACTTAGGTCGATGAAGAAACCCCAGTGGTAACTAAGACCTCTAATGACAATAATAATTCAGGGGGAACAACTGAAGTTCCTGAGCTGAATGCCCCTGAACCTGGTGACTCGGTAGATCATACTCTCATAACTGAATTGCTTCAATCTCTGTGTAGAACAAATTTCAGATGAAGAGCTGAAACATCGTTGATCGTGGCTGGATGCTCATATTGCTGATTTAATCATTGCAGATCCTTCAGCAAGGGTAAAGACAAGATCCAGATTCTGTCAAGGAGAAAGCGCCTTATATTCTTGCTTCTTATCTACTGAAGAACCTCAGACAGTTGAGGATGCACTGAAAGATGCTGATTGGATCATAGACATGCAGGAGGAGCTGAATCAGTTCACGAGAAATGAAGTTTGGGAGCTTGTTGATAGACCCCGGCATCAACATGTGATTGGAACAAAATGGGTCTTCAAGAACAAGAGTGATGAAAACAACGTCATAGTAAGGAACAAAGCAAGACTCGTGGCAAAAGGCTACTGTCAAGCTGAAGGGATAGATTTCGATGAAACGTTCGCTCCAGTTGCAAGATTGGAGGCAATCAGACTATTCCTAGCCTACGCAACACATCAAAGATTCCGAGTTTATCAAATGGATGTGAAGTCTACTTTCCTGAACAGCGTGCTGAAAGAAGAAGTCTATGTGGAACAACCTCCCGGCTTTCAGCAGGGATATCAAGTATATAGACTCAGAAAGGCTCTGTCTGGGTTAAAACAAGCACCAGGGCTTGGTACGATACCCTATCTGAGTTTCTTCTTCAGAAAGGTTTTCAGAAAAGCACAGTGGACCGCACATTATTCAGCATTTGACTGGAAGACGACCTATTACTTGTGTAGATCTACGTAGATGACATCATCTTTAGCTCGAAGAACGTCATCATGTGTCAGCAATTTAAGAAAATGATGAAGGATAAGTTCGAGATATCAATGATGGGAGAAATTAACTATTTCCTCGGCTTTCAAGTCAAACAATCTGAGAAGGGAACGTTTATTAATCAAGGTAAATACATTCGAGACCTCATCAGGAGATTCGGTTGTACATCCGCCAAACCTATCAAGATCCCGATGAACACAAATATGAAGATCGGTCTTGACAAAGAGGGAGTATTAGTTGACCAAACTGAATTTCGTGCTATAATTGGTTCTTTATTATACTTAACAGCTACTCGTCCTGACATAACTTATGTTGTAGGTGTCTGTGCTCAATTTCGGGCGAATCCGAGGCGAGCCACATGGACTCAAGCAAAGAAGATTCTCCGCTATCTTAGAGGAACACCTGACATGGGTTTATGGTATCCAGCTGATGATAATATAGAACTAAGTGGTTATTCTGATGCTGACTATGCAGGATGTAGAATTGACCGAAAATCAACTTCAGGAACGTGTCAGTTCCTTGGCAGTAAGCTAATTTCATGGTTCTCAAAGAAACAGCACTTAGTAGCCACGTCAACTACTGAAGCTGAATACATGGCTGCCGCAAGTTGCTGCGCCCAAATCCTTTGGCTGAGACAGCAGCTACGCGACTATGACGTCATTCAGAATGAAGTGCCGATCTTCTGCGACAGTACCAGTGCTATTGCAATCACTCAGAATCCTGTACTTCATACGAGATGTAAGCACGTGGACATCAGACACCACTTCATTCGTGACCATGTCGAAAAGAAGGATACCAGGATGGAAAAGATCCATACTGACCATCAAAGGGCTGATATACTGACCAAGCCTCTAGCTGAAGCCAAATTCAGAGAACTTTCAGTAGAGCTAGGTCTGCTGGACCCTACTGACTCTAGTCAGTAAGAGGATTCAGGAGAGGAGCATTCAGTAAGGGGGAATGTTCACTCTCAGTACTGAGTAAAATTAGTGCGTAGAGACTCAGCAACCATCTACACGAGGTATCAGCTGACTACGATGTTCAGGTGACAGGTTTGCGTATCTCTACTCAGTAGCCTATAGAACGATTCTGTGCATTTATGATCAGATTCAGCATCGTATTCAATGCCTTAAGAAATGTCATTAAATTTTAACGGATCGCATTTAATACACGACATTCTATGTACAAGCATGCTGAACTCTGCCACGCATTTAATGCATGTCATATCAAGTTACTACTTAGGCTAGTTACAACTAGCTTTTGACTTAGGCGGCTAACATGATCATTACCTATTATATAAAACTCAATCCTAGCCGTCCATCTGAAAAGCGCGTTCAAACTGAACCATCGATATTTAACTGTTTATCTTCTCTAAGATATATATATGTGTTCAAATCCTTGAAAACCGCCATTTCGTATCTGCAATTATCCTAAGTACCCAAGATTTTCTGAAATATTCTTGACCTTCTATCTAAACTCTTTTCAAATCTTCAGGAAATCTTTCGATTATCAAAATGTCAGGAAATGTTGTTTTTGCTCCAGAGGATATGTAAGAGATTTTGGAGAAAGACCGTGTCTGGTGCGAGCCAGTCATGGAGTTCGATGTCTGCAATCTCGATTTCATGAATGAGATATTCTCAGCTCTCCTCGAAACCGGACTTGAAGGATTTCTGACGAGGAAGCCCACCTTCTTCCTCCCGCGTCAGATTGTTGAAATCTATCTGAACGCCGATTCAGTAGATGGAGATGTCAGAGGGAGATTCGTGGTCCACACAGTAGGCGATCCCTCACGCACGGACATAGAAGTTAAGCAGATATCAATCCGAGAAGCTCTTTAGAGAAGCGAAGGCGTCACTACAGTTGGGTACAACGATGATCTGATGGATGACTACTTATCCATTTTCTACGGGAAGCCAACAGTCTTCAGAGCCGCGTTTCCCAAGAACACCATGCTCCCTCAGTATAGAGCCTTAGCATACATTGCAACTCAGCTACTAACGAGTCAAGCAGGCTCCTTCGATCAGGTGTCCAGACCAAAGCTGCAACTTATGATGGCCATCTATGACAGGGCCAAGATCAACTAGATAGAGTTTTTCTTAAGGGAATTTATGATGCAGTCCGCAAAATTTGACAAAGCATCCAATAGGCTGAGCGCCAAAGGAAAGCTATTATACGGACTGAAGATCTCAGTCATGATCGAAGACCTCTGCACTTCTGACCAAATCACCTTCGCAGATAAGCAGTATTTCAATGTGAAAAAGGTCAGATTTGAGAACAGGGCAGCGGCCCTCCAGCAGATCGGCTTCGAGCCTGCCGCTCCTAAAACCACGTCTCAGAAGACCACTCCAACGAAGAAGAGGTCCCCTCAAATTCTAACACCTAAGGCACCAGCCAAGCGACTGAAGAAGGTCAGCACAGTCGTGCCTACTGAAATCGTGGCGAGCCGAGGCGTGGTTGCCGAGCGCCTCTGCGGCTCAAGGACGAGCCGAGTCTTTCGAGAAGACCGAGTCGGCGGAGAAAGCTGTCTCCACTGAACGTGATGAAGCAGTGGACCAAGGGGTCCCAGCTGAAGATATCCAGGGTGAGGACGTTCAGCCCCTGGAAAGCCCCTTGGATATCCCACCTCTCAGCAGTCTTCCTTCTGCTGAGAAACAGGCGTCTCCAATCGAGATAGAGGAATCTGAGACCGCCTCAGAAGAAGAATCGATCGGGATGGAAGCTTCAGCTCTCCAATCCAGAGCATCCCGAGAGATTACGGAGCACATTCCCGAGATCGTCGGCCACAACGACCTTGTCATAATTGCAAGGCAGGCGAGGCTCCATATGCTGCTCAGGTTCCAGGAGTGGCACAACCTGAAAAGACTGATTATCCATCACTCCTGTGAACAGCTTCATGAAGAGGAACTGAAGCTCAGAGAGAAGATTGGCTACTCAGAGCCATCTGACCTCGGTACGCTCGAGGATCTGAGGGCGGCTATGCTCGCTTTGCTGAATGAGAGACAACCCATCTCAGCACCCGCACCCTCAGATGGGTCTGACCCCGATAGTTAGGACCCACCCCATGATTCAGGCCCTGAGAATCCTGATGAGGGAACTCAACAGGACAAGGATGCCACTGCATCTACTGCTTACCCTCCACTCAGCATCCTTGGTCCTGGACAGACGGTGGCTGGTACTTCGAAGGCAGCTGATCCTCGCTCGCCTTCTTCTCTAATCGCTTTGCCAAGTAGCGCCCAGCCCAAAGATCCATCGCTCAAAAATAGTGGCCAGGGTACTGAAGGATCAAGGCACACAGAATCGGCTTCTTGCCCGTGCTATCCACAAAACTTGGCGACGGTCCACCCAGGCCACCAGCGCAGAGATTCAGGAGCTCAGAACCACTCTTTCGTAATCATTCGCCCCGACTTCTCCAATATCTTAACTGAAGTGCTAGCCACTCAGAGAGCTGACTTCGACGCTCAGCTTCAGACGATTCAGGAAGGCCAAGCTAAATTGCTTAATGATTTCAAGGCCGCCCAAACCACCCACACTGAATCCATTAACACAATCTCTCAGGCCAATGAGCTCAGGATGGAAACTATACAGAAGGCCATAGAAGAGATTGTGGAGAAGCAACTGAAGGAACTCAAGGCTGCGGCTGATCTCTCACATAAGCTATACAACGATCAACTGATCAATGAGAGAAACGAGCTGCATGAGGCCCTGACAAAGCTGCAGACGACGCTGGATGATCTGTCAGCCTCCTACAAAAGCTTGAACAAGAAGGTATCTGCTCCAACCCCAACCCTACTTGCTGATGCCAAAAAGGGGGAAAGTTTGGCCAAGGGGGAAAGTCTAATAGAAAAATCAATTAAGGGCGAAGCTGCCAAGGAGCTGATACTGAAGGCTCCGAAGAAAGCAAGATCAGTAGCAAGGGCAACAACTCAGTCATCCGCCCCTACTACACCTACTGAAACTGGCGAGGCCCAGGGTATCTCAGTTGCAGCTGCAGCATCAACTGAGAAATGCCCAAGTGGCTCAGGAGCCAGAGAAGTCGCTACTCAGGCAACACAGACTCCCTTTAACATTATTAAGGAAGTTGTCGAGTATGCTGACGAGGAGGACTCAGAAGAGGAAGAAGCTCCTCTTCCACCTCCAGTTGCCGGAAAAGGTAAAAAGGCACTGAAACTCCCAACCCCTCCCAATAAGAAAGGATCCAGGAGATATGTTACTCCAGAGGAGGAGGCTCAGATAGCAGCTGATGAAAAGCTTGATAGGGAGATTGCTGAAGCTGAAGCTACGAGTAAGCCAAAGAAGAAGCATGCTAAAGGCAAGACCAAGGCTCCGGCTGGAAGCAAAAACTCAGCAAGGCTGCCTCCGAGAAAGCTCATACTCAGCGACGAGGCTGATAAAGAAAAGGAGAAGGAGTAGCAACAGCAACAGTCAACTGGGCAGCAGGAAATCACCAAAGAAAAATCTTCAACCCCTGCTGATTCAGACGACCAACCACCTCACAAGCCCTCCTACACTACCTCTAAGGCACATGATCAAGAGATGGAGGAAATCTGGGCTCAATTAGACAGATACTTATACAGAGGTGAAGAGGCCAGGCAAATAGAAGCAGCCAGAGAGAGGATATGGAAAGCTGATCTTGAAGCTCTCAGACTGTGAACTGAAAAAGAAGCGAGTCAGAGGATTCTTGCCAAGGCTAACATCCCATACAAATACAGAAAATTGAGGAAGCATACAGACCTGAAGACTCACAGATGGCCTAGAGTGGACGATTGGATCCCGTGGGAACAGACTCAGACATGGGAAAATCTGAAAGCTGAATTCATCAAAAGGAACTACTTCTGGAGATTCTGGTCTGAAAAGCCCAAGGCAATGACATATACTGAATGGATTATGCGAGCTAACTTAGAGATGTATGCCAGGCTGCAGAAAGCCATTAATGAGAATGTTGAAGTAAGAGTTCCAGATCCTAGAATTCTGTCTCCCCCGCAAAGACTTGATGGATCCATCCACTACGGTGTGATAGAGAAAGAAGTGAAGGATGTTGCTGAAGCCAAGTTTCTTGATGAAGAAGACCCAGTAGACTTTGCAGGGATTCAGAAGCTGAGGAAGATCACATATCGGATGTATGGAGTGCCCCTTCCTGAATCTCAATCTCAGAATTTCAAAGACAGGATTAGGCAATTCAAATAGCTTCTGCTTCTGATTTTTCAGTGAATCTTTCTTTCATAGCCTAGCAGAGATGTAATTGTACTGATTTTCTTACATATATAATATCTCTGTTTGGCTTTGACAATTCCTTATTGTCTGAATAGTCGTGTTTGCTTATGCTTAACATTCAGAATCACTGAAGTGATTACTGACTCACACACTCACGCTTTGTTATTTACTGTCAGTTATTGCTTAGCTAGATTCTGATAGACTTGCTTGTGTTTTCGGGGAAAATGTTGTTAAGACAGGGGGAAAATGTTTAGTCTCTCGTATATGTTCGACTTTTCGCCCGATCCCCTCAGTAGTCTAGGACTTGAAGAACAACTCCACTGATCCTACTTGTAATATTTTGTAAGGAGCTTTGTTTCTGATAAGTCATTGTGTTAGGTTGTTTAGATGATAGTTTAGGTTTTGGCATCATCAAATAGGGGGAAAATGTTGGGTAATGATTCTATCCTCAGCGGTATTAGATATAGTGGGAAATGACTCAGTCTTCTGTGTTGACATTTACTCAGTAGCCTTGTGCTCTGAAATAGTTTGAAGATTTGAAGATCCCGAAACCCTATATTGATTGGTGAACCTTTAAGTTGTAATCTGTTTTTGTCTCTGAGGTTTTAGACTCAGCAGACCCTCTGCTCTGGCTCAGGCATTTAGTAGCTTATCCGCCTCAACACCAGAAGTACAAGACTCGGTATCTTGGACTCAGCGAGAGCAAGATATCCGAAAGTCGGTTGAACTGAACTCAGCAGGAGTAGTTCACTGCACTCAGAGTTGATCTTCAGTAGAGCCGACTCAGCAGGAGTTCACTACTGAATCAGAGATCAGACTCAGCAACGGCCACACAGTCTTCTGAATTGTCAGTTCTTTAAAAGACAATCAGCATAGTCAAGTACGAGGAAAAGAGAAGTCAGCTTCAAATCTCCTTGAAGTCTGTTCTGTCTCAACCACCTTCTGAACCTCGACCAATGACAAGCAGACACCTGTCCTACACCTACTAAATCTGCAAGTCAACAACTTTCCAGAAATGGAGGGAAAGGACACTGCCACCATGCTACAAAAGAGCCGTTAGCTACCCAAAAGAGAGAGACAAAGGATCATCGTCTCCAACGGATCTATCCTAATCTCTTCTCTATAAATAGAGGGATAAATCAAAATTTGAAGCTCACGGGAAGAACACACAGAGCATTCAAACGAGCTAATTCGAAAAGCCTAAGTTCTCCGCAAGAAGTTCGAAGAATTCATCTCCGGCGAAGAACTACATTCTAGCTCTTAGGGAACCAAGCTGAACTGATAAATACAGCCTCTAGTATCCAAACGACGATACACGAACCCATTGCTATACTCAGTTGTTCGTCGTTCTAGAAGCCACTTCATTGTTCCCTATCCCTCTAACCTAGCTCAATAGCATATATCCATAGCTTAGACGAAGGAGATCATCGTTGAACTGATCCTTATTGTAAAGGACTCCTTCACAGTTGGAGAGTTTTTCAAACGCTTCAGTTTGATAACCTTGTAAACTGAGACTTGCTCAGTATAAATCTCAAGACCAGTGTTTGTCCAGCATACAAACCAACTGAGACTACCTCAGTATAATAAATAGCTTCCTGATCTTTCGGGACAGTGGACGTAGGATTTTTGTGTCCGAACCACTTTAAAAATGTTTGTGTCGTGTGTTATATTCTTAACTGTTGCATTGATTTAACTGTTCATACTGAAAATATTCTTTAAATCATTCAACTGAGTTTCAGCGAACTTAACAGACTGCACTAATCTACTGAAACTGTTTTGATAAAAATGTTTTTCTCACTCAACTGAATTTGGGCCTACATTATTCTGCACCACTAAACTCTATCTGCAAGACACTGAATTCGACTCTCGGTCGGCCAGCGGATCTCGGCAGAGTCGGCCACTCGCCAACACGATTCAGAACAGCTTATCTGGTCTGCTGAATTTGTTCAGTACGACATCATCCTGAAAAGGACTGTTCGTGTTTAAGTTGAGAAATCAAGTTTCAGGTGTATTCACCCCCCCCCCCTCCTCTACACCTGAACGTGCTCTCGGGACCAACACATACCATCATTTGTCAAGTTGATTTTCAACATAGCATCACAATTAGTGCGTGGTATGTTCCTTCTGACACTTGTTTCTTCATTAATAGGAGTAACAGTTGCTTTCTTCCTCATCCCCTCACAAGAGCACATGAACAGTTTCTGAACAATCAGACCAACAATATTTTGTCTTGATTGTCCTCTTCGTACACTAAATCCAACTTTGGCAGCATGTACATAGTGTATATCATAAACATCCTCAATTCTCTTTCCCTTCAAACCAATCAAAGAACCTGATAAATCTTTAATACCACCCGTAACAAGAAAGATCCAATTAAAGTGTCACTTATGATAAACATGCGTGTCAGTTGTGGCACATCAGTGTGTTTACTCACACTGAAGCAAAGAGCATACGAAGTATATAATCAAAGTGTCAATTATGATAAGAATGCATGTCATTTTTACCATATCAGTGTGTTACTAATATCGAAGCAAAGAGCATACGAATTATATAATCAAAGTGTCAATTATGATAAGCATGCGTGCGCTTTTACCACATCATAGTGTTTTTCATAATGAAACAAAGAGCATATGAATGATACAATCAAAGTGTCAATTACGATATCCATGAGTGTCATTTTATCTCACATAATAGTTTTTTCATACTTAAAACATAGAGCACATGAAGGATAAAAACTAAGTGTCAATGGTAATATCAACTCGTGTCAGTTTCCCAGGTGTTTTTCATATTGAAGCAAAGAGCATATGAAGCGATACAATAAAAGTGTCAATTACAAAAATAATGCGTGTTAGTGCGCACACATCAGGTTGTTACTCATATTGAAAGAAAAAAGGATGTGAACTAAAAATAAAACAAGCATAACTTATAACCTTCTGGTGCACGAATATCATAATTACGGTCATTAACAACAACTGTAACAAGACCCCCTTCATCAGTGGTTGTTTGATTATCTTTAGCCCCTATTTCACTACACGCTGCTGATAGATTGACACTTTTATCTAACAACAATTAACACCATTGTCATATAAAATGACACAACTCAATATAATTTTAGGGGAAAAAAAAAGATTACTTACTTACCACTAGAAACTAGATTGTCATAACTGTTGTAATTATCAAGTGTTGATAGGGTATTTTCTTCATCAATGTTTTTTTTGTTGCATGTTAATCCAGATTAACCAACTAGTAAGGCCAAAATATAGTGTCAATTAAAACTATCGAAAGTGTCAGTGACAAGACAGTGACAATTCCACCGAACCAATGTGTCGGTCAAATAATAGCGAAATCAAATTTCTCATGGATGAAATTAAAATTACAGTATAATATTACCTGCAACAGGCTTTGGAAAGTGGGTAACAAAATCCATTCGACTCTTATATCACCAGGATCAGCTTTAAAAATTATAAAAATTCATTCAGAATTGATGCAATTTTTTGCTTTTACGCGTTAGCCCGACAGTGCAGGAGCCTGCTCCGCCGTTCTACGTCGGTTTCGTCGAGCAATTTCCAATTCCATTCGTCGAAGCTACAACCTCTCACCAAAGAAAACAAAATCTGAAAGAATTCGATCGACAAATACATAAACAAACCATCTATTTCACTTTTCGTGTCAAATTTATGCATCTAATCAAAGTTAACAGCAACCAGTCGGGTTGAATTTGATCTCGGAAATTTCCTCTCAGCGCGCCGCGATGGAGCTGAGGGTTTTCTTACAACAGTAAATGCGGACGTGTTTTTTATTTTTTAATATTGGATTCCTGCATCTTAAAATGAGAAACGGATCTTGCGTGCGACCCAGATATATGGTACATCTAGAGCACGCAAGTGTGCCTCATATATAAATGTATCTAAATACAAAATCTTACTCCCTCCGTCCCGCTAAAAACGTCTCAGTTGACTTCGGCACGGAGATTAAGAAATTTTAATTTAGTGTTTTTAATTGTATAAAGAAAATGACACAGTTTTCGAGGAGTGGTTGGTGGAAAGAAATGAGAATTATCCAAATTTTTGCAAGGCTAGTGAAAGGCAATCAATTTTTATTTTTTATATTTTTTTATATTGTATTTGAAAAAATAATCTAAAGTTTTTAAAAAGATAAAAATCATAATTTTCTGAGTTCGGAGCGGAACATAATCGATTGAGAGATAGATTTTTGAAGAGATAGAGTATAAGAATGTGGGGGGTTGAGTAGTGAGTAAGGGGGACCCACTTCATTTTATGCTTAAAAGTAATTTTTACTATTTTAGGAAAGATGACAGAAATAGCGGGACAGTTCGATTAGGCAAGTAGAACAGAAATAGCGGGACAGATGGAGTATTAAATTTAAGTATTTATAACATAAACATTTATGTTATAAGCACTTACTTAAGTTGTTTTTCAAAAAGGGCCTAAAAATGAAAGCATAGATATAAGGAAGGTAAAAGGAGACGAAAGTCATTTTAGGCAATAGACGAGAGGCTGCTTTCGTCAAATCCAACAGCCATTTTCACTTCCCAAACTTCTTCCATGGTGTTCTTCTTTCAATTATTATTTTTATAATAATTAAAAAACACTTTATTTGAAAAAAATCAGTTGCATCACTTTCATCCTATGTTGTCTTCATAAGTTGAGAATATTCAGCACTTTCTCATCATCAAAAGGCCACGCAACCCCCTTTCCCAATAAAGGAAATCTCCAAATGCATGTAGCATATATTCAACTGATAATCCAGAAAGGAATGCGATTCACCCTCATTTGCATCACCACCAACTTTTCTCTCTTACTGGAGTAAGTTCATCTTCATCTTCGTTGTGGGATAATCTGTTTCTGATTGATTTTTGGAGTGGATACTGACATACTGTAAATAAGTGTTATGTATTCACATTCTGGTCTTTTGTAAATAAGTGATATTGATTTGCTTGGCTTGATGGGATTGTGTTGTTAGTTGCCTAAATGGTAAAAATTCCGAAACTTCCTTTTTTCTACTAGCTGTTTGATTTTATGAGAGAGGGAGAAAGATGAAGTGGTTATATATGTTTTAACTTTGGTTGAATTAATTAATGTGTTAATTTTTCCTTCAAATTTTCACTCCGTGATTTGTTTACCATTTTACTGGTTATCCGTAATACATGCATGATAGATGAGTATATATGTTATAAGATTAAGATTTGAACTTTAATTTGGAAGTAAATCTTGATCTTGGAAGGCTTAGAGAAATTGGCTTGGTGATATTAGTTAGAATTATTAGTTAGGCTTCTAGTTCTAACTAAAACTGATCCCAGACTTGAGCTTTGTTTAAGTTGCTTTCAGTAGGAATCATTGAAAGTATAGCTCTTGAGGATATATAACCAACTGCTGGAAGCCTGCCGACATAAATCTCCTGAAAAAATTAAGGATTTTAGAGTCGAGACCATAGTTGTTGAAAGAGGAATTAGCATTGTGATTCAATTCACTCATCGAAAAGGCTAGAGTTGATGCATCGAAAATGTCCCGTCCATCCTACTCTAGTTACTCAATAAAATTTGAATATAGTTTCAGTACCTGCAGATTTGGGACTTTAGCCCAAAAACTAAAGATGATATATCTTCTTGATAAGTATATTGTTTTCTTGTATCATTATTTGTAGTGTTCCAACCACTAATCCCTTCAGTCATCGTAGCTCACTAGAGATTTGTCATTGGTGATCTGACCGTTTATGATCGTTTAGCCATTTTTTTTGTGATACAATCGTTGCCCATGAATTCAAGAACATGCAAGCTAGTTTGCTGATTGGCCCCTGAGATTTGATGCAAAAGAGATTTAAATGGTCCCCATCTCAATTTTATAGTAATGTAGATGTTTCTTCCTACACTGCAATGAGTTTGTCCAAGATATATGCCCCAACTCATGGGACTTAAACTAGGGTTTACCTCAAGGTATACATGTCCACTCATCATACTGCTCATCTTCTCCTAGCTACAATTTGCATGCATATACATTATTCGGCCTTGGTTTTGATCATATCTTGCTAACAATGCTTATATTTCACAATTAATTCTCATTTGTTTTTATGCATCTATACTAAGGATTATATAGATTCAATTACGTCTCTAAACTTGTGAAGCCATGTATCTACTTCTTAAGCACCCTCAACGGTGCCCCTATCGTTAATGAACTATGATGTACTCAATGTTATTAATACTGAAGATTATGTTTCAGTTGTATGCTTTTGTTCGATCTTGACCACTTTTTATTTACTGTAGGTAGGCAATATGCAACGGCATCCGAATAAAAGTGAGCAGTGTGAGTTAGATACAAATGGCTATAACCTGCACTTCGGTTCACAAGGTTGGAATTATGGTATTGGGAACAATATTATGCCTGCAAATGCTGAATCAAGATCTGCATTGACCGATGGGGCTTCTTCAAACCAACTGCTTAGTCAAACCAGACCAAATTGTGCAATGCCAGGTTCAGGTTCCATTAAATTTTAAATGTATCTCCATCAGTCATTTTTCCTCCTACTACCAATCACCGCACGAGATTGTTGAATTATCTTGATGTGTAAAAATTTAAAATTTTATATACTCTACTGGTGCAGTTATTGTGCATGAAAAAGTGAGAGGAAAACATACAGCTAGCGGAAAAATGGAAACAAACAGATAGATCACAATTGGTTAACAAAAAAACCAATTGAGAATACCATCTTAGGTTCGTAACCCATCAAGTGACTTGCTATATTACCTAGACCGACTTTTACCCCGTAATGGATTGTCAATTTTAGTCAAGAGAGAGAATTTACCTTGTTATTCTTTCTGGAAACTGCTGGACCAGCTTGCCTATAGAAAAAAAAAAAAAAGAAAGAGTTAAGAGAGAGGGGGAGAGATTGTCTCTTGTTTTTCTTTGACTAATGCTAGACCTTGATTATCTTATTAGAATAAAAGCGCACGCATTGTAATTTGTGTAAATTTTGATCAAATTGATTATCTACACAGGGATCAGGCAGGAGCATGAACATGTTCCTTCATTGGTACTGCCTCCTAATACGGACCTGTACGTGCTACATGAAGATAAAAGAAATCAGATTGGCAGCTCTAAAGTGAGTCTAATCTGACGTTATGTTATGCTTGTAGATACTAATTAGCAAATGGATTTCAATAAGTAGTCAGATATGAGAACTAGCATTTCAACGAAGTAGATTTTAATTCAAATACTTATCCACTTTAGTTTACAATTGAATTTCAGGTATCTGCATATTCTTATCTAGAGCCTATATTCAGGGATAGTACGCAGGCGCATGATCCCTTGAAATTGGTATCTGTTTTACTGCTACTTTCCTGCACATAACTCACTAAAGTTTTGGTATCATAATTTACACTAGGTAAAATGTATTATAATGATCAATCTTTCCGATAATCATCAATCTCTCCAATAATTAATCTCTTGTTTGATTAACTCCTATAATGTTCTTTTGAGCAGGCTGAGTTTTTCTGTGTACATGTCTACGGCTTTATTTAACATTTGAACCTCATTTGGATTCGGAAAAGCATGATTACATGGTTCGGTAGTGCAACGGTATTATGATTAGACAGCTTATGTTAGCTAAAGAAGTTGAAGCAATGCATCATTTCTTAAGTTGATTACTAGTTACACTATTGTGTTAACATATGATAATATTTCAGATGCATCCAATGCCTCATTCTGGAACAAATATTCCCTTTGTACCGGTTGAGGAGCCCGTTTATGTGAAAGCAGAACAGCAATTCTGAAATAGAAAATAAATCGACAAGAGCTCGGAAGGTATGATCTAGCCATGCTTTTCTTATAAGTTTTAAAATTCTTGTTTCTCGAAATGATGATTAATGTTGGGCCCTATTGATGGAAGTAGACGAGAAATGATCGATCAAGTAATTGCATGTGTTGTTAATAGTTGATGGCTCTTTGATCAGCCCTATCTCCATGAATCTCGGCATCTGCACGCCTTGAGAAGAGCGCAAGGATGTGGGGGTCGATTTGTTAACACGAAGAAATCTGAGAATTCTACTCACGGGGAAGGCAGAAGTGCAGGTGACTCTCCTCCATTGCCATCACCAGACTCTGATCATGCATCGCTCGAGCCTTCGAGGCTCAACCAGTACCCGAGGCTTTCTATTCGTGAAACTGATGGTGAAAAGTTCTTCTAGTGGACATGTCACTCCAAATGAATTATTAGTTTTGAGTAAATATATCCACATATGTATATTAATGAGTGATTTAGTGTGATTTTTTTTGGCATAGCTACAAAGTATCCAGATTTATGTAAAATTAATTAAATACACATACCTATAGTATAGTCACTTTTTATTGCGTTTCTATAGTATCTTCCATCTTCAATGGGTTTACGAGAGTTACTGACCCCAAATGCCATCATGTTTAATCCATACTCTTTCCTACTTACCTCCTTCGTGTTATTCGACGTGTTCATTTGTATTTTTTAGTCTATGCTAGCAAAGTAAAGAGTATTGTCCTCTTGGGATGACGTAGTGGTGAAGGTGGGTGGTCCGGGACCGGTAGGTCCTGGGTTCAAATTCCACTGAAACCGTTATGTGTTGTCTGTCACCTATGGTTAGTCTAGGGTGGTTGAACTCTCTTGTGCTTTGCAAGCTATTAGCCTAAGGTGGTTGAACTTTCTTGTGTGGTTTGCAAGCTAATATATGATGTGCACACTTCGGTAGAAACTGCAGATTACCCTCGTCATCAAAAAAAAAAAATGAAAAGGTACATCTTGATGGAATATATGATGTAGAATGTGGACCCAAGAATGGGTGAAATAAAAGGGACATTCATAAAGGGGTGCTACTCAATTCAATTTCTACCTTTTTATTTTATTTTTGCTCCTTTTGGGTCATAAGCCTAAAGTGCTACCTCACATCATTACCCTCACCCATGCACTGACCTTGCAGCCTAACACACATTTCTTTCTTATACATATTTTCGAATGCAAATATACATATACTCAACATAACTTGTCCTTTTTAAATAAAGTATTTTTCACAGAAAAAAATGAGATTTACTAAAGCGCTCTTGATTTTCTATCATCTCAAAGAAAAGTAAGTAAATAATGTAATAGTATTATTATATTTGATAAAATAACAGACAAATATCTTATATATGTTAGGACTTAGGTTCAACATGTTCCCTCACAAATGACCTTGTCTGTCTCTTCCTTTATTTTTTATTTTTATTTTTTTTTATTCGTGGAACCCGCACACCGCTACCGGTGAAAGAACACATAGTGGTTCCAGTGAAATTTGAACCCAGAACCTATCGGTCCCGGGCCACCCACCTTCACCCAACTGTCTCTTCCTTTATTCGTTTCCTTTTGGAGCTACACAGCTAGAGTTTTACTAAGGAAAAAAGAAAAGAATATTGTCTCAAATTATTATTTTTTGAAAAAATTGAGATATGTTTTGTTCTGATTCGCAAAGTAAACATTTTTTAGTCGATGAAGAAAACATACAATATTAATATACATAAGATGTGTTCCGAGTAAATTTCTTTTAAAAAAGGAATAATTGAATTAAGTATAAGAGTAATAAAGACCACAAAACAGTATTTAAAAAACGCTTAACAACTACATGTATGACTAGTCTATTAATAACATTTATGCGCTCTATGATAGACTAACAAGCAAGTATCAATTGGCAACTCAAATTAAAAACATTTGCAGTTGGTCACATTGATTTTAGTAATCAAAAGTGATGGACATAATTATGGGGGTTCAACTAATTTCTCAAGTCTAACACTAATTATACTTGATCACTTCTTAATGCTAATTAATCATCATATAAACTCATAATTATGTCAAAAGCTACTCCAAAAGCGATAATGATGAGGATAAAGAAAATTAAAAAAACAACTTTTTAACAAAATCGAAATAAATAAACATTGCCTTTATTTATTTCTCAATTTTATTTGGACATCTGATTTTACATCCAATTAAACATTGTACATAATGATTTATGATCTTTGAGTAGGATAAAAATAATTATCCGAATAACATAACGGAATAAATTATGTATTATAGCTCGATTTACCAACATCCTGAAAATGGACAAATTTATTGGCCCTACTATGTCTAGGGAATCCCATTCACATTCTTATCTCAATGGTTTCATAA
This sequence comes from Lavandula angustifolia, assembly GCA_028984105.1. Classification (NCBI taxonomy): domain Eukaryota; kingdom Viridiplantae; phylum Streptophyta; class Magnoliopsida; order Lamiales; family Lamiaceae; genus Lavandula; species Lavandula angustifolia. The sequence goes on along the minus strand of CM054815.1, from coordinate 8,623,729 downwards.
TTGAATTTAAATAACTAGAAATAAATAAATGTATGTATAATTAATTAATAAATTACTATCTTCACTTTAATGTTTGTCCTCTGGTTATGAGCAAGTCCAAAAACCAAAGCGATAATTTTTCTCCTTCCCCAACATTTTATTGTGTTCACCACGTGACTTTAGAATCTATAATTATATTCAAAATATTTAATACATATTTCAGTTGATATTATGTTTAACTTTATATTAAAGCACTGATTAATGGACAGAATTTGGTTTTACGCATAACAAAGAAAAGTTTGAAAAAAATCAAGAATGACAGTAAGTAGAGCGATGGTCACTTTCACTTTTTTCTTTCTTCCATGCATAATTATTTATTCACTGACAATTAATAATTCAAGAACATTTAGAAATATAAAAGAGGGAGAGCTAAATGTGAAAATTACAGACGAGAAATAAGTTTCTATTTTCTAAACAAAATTACAGGATAGGTCAAGATAATTAATGTGACAGCGTATATAAAATGATATCACCAATGTATAAGTATTTACTTTTCCTATAAATTAAAATCAGTAGTAGTAATTAATTAAGAAATGAATTTATATACTATATTTTTTTTCAAACAGACTATTAATCATACTAATAAACATTAATTCATACCACCCAAACCATCACCCAACTGATAGAATAGTAATTAGCCCATAAAAATAATTCAAAAGTAGATGTAAAACAACTCATGAGAATTAGATAAAAATAATTATTTTAGATATTTTATATAATAATAGCAAAATATAAAAATAAAAACAACTGAGACTATAGAGGAGCATCAGGATTGAGATACGCACATTCACTCAAGACTGCTCGTTTCTCGTGATTCTCACTTTGCATATGCAACATCGTACTGCCTCTCTCTCTCTCACGCACACACGCTCAGAGAGAGAAAAACACAGTGACAGAGAACAAAACACCTGACCCGTGAAAGAAATTACCTAAACATTGTAGAATTCTTCTTTCGTCATCTGCATTTGCTTCCGCCCAACTTTGAAACCATCCTTTTCTTTTCCATTTCTGCTGACCTCGCCATCCGTCACTCCCACGCTTTACAAACTTCCGCTATTTTCTGCTAACTTTGCTGCTTTTTAACTGCTTACTACTTTCAAAAGGTGATTTTTCGTCTATGTTTTATGTTTGGTTTCTATCAACCCTCACATTTTACTCCTCCCAAGCGTATTCTTTCTACCTGTTCTGATAATCGCTGCTTTTTTGCTTCCTTGTTTTGTTTCTTTCTTGGCTTTCTTTTGGTCAAGAATTTATTTTTTAATTTCTCCATTTTCAAGAACTTTTGAGAAGGTGGGGATAGCTTGTAGTCTCATATGGGTTTTCCTAGTTGAGTGCCTTTCTTGGTTCAACTTTTAATGTTGTCTGAACTATAACCTAAGTAGATGCTCGCAAAGATTTGGAAAAAATATCATATAATCCTCAAAAAATGCAAATCTTGAGTTTGTTGAGTACCTTGCTGTTTGGGTTGCTGTCATTTCCTCAACTTGTGATTACTCACGAGTTGCTAAATGACAAGTCCACATTATTAGCAATTGGGGAAGAGCTTAGATTATCTGAATGGAGTGGAAATAATTCAAACTTTTGCACTTGGCCCGGAGTTTCTTGCAGCTTAAACACTGCGTTTGTGGAAAAGATTGATCTCTCTAGTTATGGCCTGCAAGGTAATCTCTCTCTTATCTCTCAGCTCAAATCACTAAAATGGCTTGATCTTTCACGCAACAATTTTCACGGCACCATTCCATCTGTTCTTGGAAACTTAGTTGAGCTCGAGTATCTTGATCTTTCCTTCAATAGCTTTGGTGGATTAATACCTCAAGATTTGGGTAGGCTAAGAAATCTTAAAGCATTAAATATCTCCAATAATATGTTGTTGGGAGTGATACCTGATGAGCTTGAGGCATTGGAGAAGTTGCACGATTTGCAGCTATTTACCAATAGATTGAATGGTACCATCCCACAATGGGTTGGGAATTTAACCAGTTTACAAGTTTTCACTGCTTATGAGAATGAGTTGAGTGGTGTTATTCCTTATAAGTTGGGCTCTGTTGCTGAACTTCAGCTGTTGAACCTTCATTCGAATCAGTTGGAGGGTTCGATTCCTGATGCCATTTTCTCTATGGGGAAGCTTGAAACTCTTGTTCTGACTCAGAATAGATTGAGTGGAACTGTTCCCGCATCAATTGGGAAGTGCAGAGGCCTTTCTAGCATTAGGATTGGTAACAATAAGTTGATTGGTGGAATTCCTAAAGAGATTGGTAATGTGAGTAGCCTTACTTACTTTGAAACTGACAACAATAATCTCTCAGGGGAGATTGTGGCAGATTTCTCAAGATGCTCGAATCTCACTCTTCTTAATCTGGCCTCAAATGGATTTACTGGGACTATCCCTTCAGAGTTTGGTTTGCTTAATAATCTGCAGGAGTTGATTGTTTCAGGGAACAATCTTTTTGGAGAAATTCCCATGTCGATTCTTAGAGGCAACAATCTGAACAAGCTTGATTTAGGCAGTAATAGATTCAATGGCTCCATCCCAAGTGGTATCTGTAATGCATCAAGATTGCAGTTCTTGCTGTTGGGGCAGAACTCCATTGGAGGAGAGATACCACACGAGATTGGGAACTGCGGTAAACTGCTCGAACTGCAATTAGGCAGTAACTATCTGACTGGAAGTATCCCTCCTGAGATTGGTCATATCAAGAACTTGCAGATTACACTGAATTTGAGCTTCAATCATCTCCATGGACAGCTTCCTGCAGAGCTCGGAGGCCTTGACAAGCTGGTTTCTTTAGATTTATCAAACAATCAGCTGAGTGGAAGCATCCCACCAGCACTAAAAGGGATGCTGAGTTTGATTGAGATCAACTTCTCTAACAATCTATTCAGCGGGCCTATACCCTCCTTCACACCATTCCAAAAGAGCCTTAATTCAACCTTTCTTGGAAATAAAGGCCTGTGTGGGGAGCCTTTGAGCAATTCATGTGGAGGTTTGGATGATTCTGATGAGACTTCTTCTTACCACCATCGGGTTTCTTACAAGATCATACTAGCTGTTATCGGTTCTGGTTTGGTGGTTTTTGCTTCTGTGACTGCTGTTGTTTTGCTGTTTGTTACGAGAGAGAGACTCGAGAAGGCTGCGAAAGATGAAGCTATAGAAGAGGAAGAAGTCAGCAGTAAGCCGGTGATAGCAACTGGGAATGTGTTTGTTGAGAATCTCAAGCAAGCCATAGACTATGAAGCAGTTGCTAAAGCCACCATGAAGAACTCAAACAAGCTCAGCACCGGCACATTTAGCACCGTTTATAGAGCAGAGATGCCTTCCGGGATGGTGATATCAGTCAGGAACTTGAAATCAATGGACAAAACTATGATCCATCATAGGAACAAGATGATCAGAGAGGTTGAGAAGATGAGCAAATTATGCCATGGGAATCTGGTTAGGCCAATTGGGTTCGTGGTGTTTGAAGATGCATTGCTCTTACTGCATCAGCATTTCCCCAATGGGGCATTGGCTCAGTTTCTTCATGATGTTGAATACAAACTAGATAATAAACCAGACTGGCCTAAAAGGCTTTCCGTTGCTATCGGAGTGGCTCAAGGGCTCGCATTTTTACACAACATGGCTATCATTCATCTTGATATCTCTTCTGGGAATGTGTTTCTTGATTCAAACTTCAACCCTCTGGTAGGTGAAGTTGAAATCTCGAAGCTTCTGGATCCTTCTAGAGGAACAGCAAGTATAAGTGCTGTTGCTGGTTCATTTGGTTATATTCCACCAGGTATGTTCATTTTTGGAAAATACTCATCATGGGCATATATCTAGCTAGAATCTGATAATTTGTTTGGACTTGTGTGACAGAGTATGCATACACCATGCAAGTTACAGCACCGGGTAATGTCTACAGCTACGGGGTTGTCTTGCTCGAGCTGCTCACTACTCGACTCTCAGTAGAAGAGGGGTTCGGTGAAGGGGTGGATCTGGTGAAGTGGGTTCACACTGCACCTGCAAGAGGGGAAACCCCTGAGCAGATTCTTGATGCAAAGCTCAGCACTGTGTCGTTTGGATGGAGAAGAGAAATGCTTGCTGCTCTTAGAGTTGCGTTGCTCTGCACAGATGTCACTCCGGCCAAACGACCCAAGATGAAGAAGGTCGTGGAGATGCTGCAGGAGATCACCCAGAACTGAGAGGAGAGGACTACTTGTTGGAGATGATGGAAGTTGTAAGCTATCTAGGTAGGGACGGTTGAAAAGGAAATTTTAGATGAAGGAAAAAGTCCAGATGGGTCTGAATTCATAATTCTAAGACTACCTTATTTAAATCCAAGCTTATGATTCTGCTCTAAATGATAACATTGTACAGGTTCGTGACAATCTAGATATATTCTGAGTGGCTATGTAAAGAATTGAGATGATATAATCATATAGATCAACTATACATGAAAATGGAAGACAAAAGCAGTCTGCAACAAAGACAAGATTTGAAAAGACTTAGCTTCCAATAACAAGCACAATGGCCCTATAATGAACCTCTCATAACTCAACATCAATGCAGAGAAAAATCATGATGAAGGAATTGGAGACTGAAGCCAGATGAAGCACAATCTATGCACTAAAACAAACATGTGTTTTTCTTCATAGCAACAACTGTTCTTCATTATGTATGTGCCAATCAGCATTTACAAAGAGAACAGAAACGAAATGGAAGGGGAAACTACCAAGTCCAGAAGCATAAACACTACAGAATTGGTCCAAGAACAATATAGAGATACTACAGAGCAGCTGCTACCAAACTACATGTTAGGGACATATGAAGTTAAACAACAACATCAATAATTACAGGCCACGAGAACTATATGCAAACCGTGGTGCCAGGACAATACCTCCAAGCAACTATCAAATAGAAACCTCAATCATAAATTGTGGCAGCAAGTCACAATGCATGTTTAATAAAAAAAAGTTATCAATTTGATCTCAAGAAACAATTCAGAAGCATAAAATGCTTATTATTCGATATTGTGTTCTGCAGTATGAGAGGAAGTCACTCCCAAAGCAATGGTAAACCAATCAGCAAAAGCTGAACATAAAATCAGCCACTGAATCCATATCTATTTTTGATGAACAAAACAAAGAATTCTATAGCAACGCAAAACAAGAAATGGGGAGCATCTTTATTCATTAATACTGGATTTCACAATGAAGTTCTGCCGGCTGATGGGGTTCATGACCACTGGAGGACCAGCAGTGCGTGGCCATGCCTGAAATTTCTTGTCGGTCTCCCGCAACCATTCTTTATTCGAAACAGTGTGAGGAGTAGAGCCTACAGCAAAATGCAAACACTGTTGGCTTGGCTTGCATGATATATATTCATATATAAGTTTATATACTTCATACCCCCAAAGATCTTCTTGTCAGAGATCAATGTGTCACAAAAATATGCAATAGCAAGAGATCCGAGTCCAGCAGCAGCGATGTATTTAGCTGACATTTTCGCCCAAACTGCTTAAATTCAAGTAAAAAACAAAATGATCATCTGTCTATTCAAGATCTTACTCAACTATCATCGCAGAATTATACCAAATATAGATTATTGTTCCAAATGACAAAGAAGATGCTCAAGATTCTCTCTAACACATTATCCCTGAGAACTAATGCAATCTCACCAGGTAAACCAATGTTATCAGAAAGAAGCAACGTTTTACCAACAGAAAAACAGATCCTAAGATTGAGATACAGAAAACCTACATTTCGATCATAGATTATCACGCGCTAGAAAATCGTATTACAACAAGATGAATTACCGTAAAAACCCCAATTCCAAAAACGGAAACGGAACCGTCAAACTCGATTCAAACATACAATCAAGAAAAAAGGGGCGGCGAATGCAATAATGAAGGAATTGCGGAGAGAGAGGATGGAGAACTTACCTTGATGAGATTTTCCGAGGAGAGAGAAGTCGACGGCGATTGCGAAAATTCGTATTTGAGATTGAGACAGAGATGGTGCTCCCCAAAAGCGAGAAAAAATAGTTTCTTTAATGGGAGCTGGGCGACAGATACCCAATCCTACATAAAAAAAACACAAACTTATTTATCCATTAAACTTATATTCACTAAATACTCAAGATTACCAATTTACTCTCAGATTTTCGTCAGCTTTCTTGTTTCTTTTTTTTTGTTAAAATCTTCTAGTGCCGATGGAGTGCCTATGGGTGCATATGGGTGTCTACGGTTAATTTCATCAGGTTTCTTGTGTTCCTTTTTTTTGTTAAAATCTTAGAGTGCCGATGCAGTGCCTATGGGTGCTGATGGGTGCCTACGGTTTATTTTAAGTATGAATTTGAAATTAAAATTATTTTTAAAATAAAACAGTGCCTATAGAGTGCCTACAGGTGCCGATGAGTGCCGACAATTAATTTTCAAGATACGAATTTAGAATTCTTGTAAAATGAATCCAGTGCCGATTGAGTGCCTATTGGTGCCGCTGAGAGCCGGAAGTTTATTTTATTGAATATTCTCGGCACTTCTATTCGAAAATACACATAGTGCCAATGACATGCTTATTAGTGCATATTGATGAGTAGTAGTGCCGATGCGGTGCCTAAGGGTGCCTATCGGTGCCGATTGTTCACTTTTTTTGTTGACTGCTCAACATATTCAAAAGATACACAGTATGCATGGCTCAATTTTCGAGACTAACAAGACACAAGATGGATGACTTTTTTTGGACTATGTTGAAGTGCTGATGCAAAGCATATGGGTGCCGATGGGGTGCCTATAATTGAGAGGACATGTGTAACGCCCCGACCCCCACGAAGGATCACAGAGGTCGAGTCGCTACGGAAAAATAAATTAAAAATATATTTTCATGCCTTTTATCAAAAATCCAGAATATTTTCTATTTTTAAAGAAATACGTTATTTAATGCAACCCATACGAAGAAAAATCAGATTGGTTTTTATGCGATTAACAGATACGGAAGCAAATTAACTTTCAAAACATAACAAAACATAATTATCCATTTACATTACTAAGAATGCAAAATGATCATGACCGAAACCCCCTCCTCAGCTCTTTTCCGTCGCCATTTGCCTCTCAACCTGAAAGCATTTGAAAACATTTGGGCTGAGTACTAGTGTACTCAGTGGGTAGAGCAGTTTGAAAAACGTTTAAAACAGTTTATCCATGCATGAGATATGACTTGGAGGGTTTGGTTTTAAAAAGGAAACTGCTCCAAGCATACAAAACATTTATCATTGGGTGCGCACATCTGTGTCACATTTAACCGTTACTCCTTACGGTGAGAACCCTGGCCCCTAGAATCGTAGTTCAGGGGGTCTCACTTACTTATGTGGGAACCCTGGCCCCTAAAGTCGTAACTCAGGGGGTCCCACTTACTTTCCCGGGAACCCTGGCCCCTAAAGTCGTAACTCAGGGGGTCCCGTATCTTGGTTAGCACTTAGTGGGGATCAGTCCACTAGTAACTAACAACGTGTACACAATCATTGATTAATGTTTTAGATTAAGCAATGATCTCGATCGATCTCAGGAGCATTAAACAGTATAAATGCACAAAAACTTTCATGGATAAACAGTAATTTACAGAGCTCATTAACTCAAAGATAACTTTACGAAAAATATTACCCACCTTGCGTTTTATCGATTCGAAAGATGCGAAGTACGTCTCCGAGGTTAAAGTTCTTCCACGCGGGGTCCTACAACAATAACCTACTTTAAGTAACACTGTTCCCATCTAACGTGAATATATAATACGGGGTTCATAGGTGGTACCTAGTTAGCATCTGGTTAGACTAGGTCAGATTCTACATCGAATTTTCGATAGGAAGGCTCTATTTGCGAAAGTTCCATAATTCATGATATAGCATCATAAATTCCCATATTTTACATGCATGATCCTACATGAGCCTAATTTATTTAGAATTTGGTTTCACGGCAAAATAATAAATCGATAAAGAGTTATAACCTAAACATTGTTTGCGGTTCAGGACTGGGTCAGAATCTGCCCTTACTGCTCTAATCCTACGAATGAGGGGTCAACAGTACTCCAAAAATCATGAAATTGTACGACACTGGAGTGGACATGCAAGAAAATAACATATCAAAATTTTACTAGATTTCGTTGAATGATGAATCCACGGTGGACCGAGTTTTGACCGCAATTATACTTAGTATAGAGACAGGGTTCCGAACGGTATGCTAGATTTATACAATACACTGCTTTAGCACGAGTCGAAATAAATTATAAAAAAAATAGTTTCGCATAGACCTACGAGTCTAGATTATTTTAGAAAAAGAATTGATCAAAAATCTGTTTCGTGGTGCAAGTTAAAAATGTTTCATTAGGGCTTGTCTTGCATGCGCTGACCTATGGTAGCGAAGGAAAGTAAATTTGATTTAAAATACAAACCACATCCAAAATTCACCAAACTTTACAGGGGCCTTACTAACGTCCTAAGGCTCATTCCAACAATTTTTATGAAATTTTTAGGAGTCGAAAAGATGCATTTTTGGTCAAGGACATACACGGCAGAGTAGGGGTTTTTCAAGACAGTCACTGCCTTACACATATTTACCAAAATCGCCCATGCATGTGACATGCAATGCATCACTAAAATGTATTTGGATCGTGAAGAACATAGAAGATCATATAAATAAGGGAAAACCACTTCTTATCCTAAGATTTCCGCATGCAACCATATAATTGTTTCCTATACGTCTAGTTATGACTTGACTTGATCCGTTACGAAAATCATCATGGATTTGAGCATACTGGAGACACATGCAGAAAGGAAATTTCAAGTCTAAGGTAAAGCCTAATTGAATTTGTTTAAGGAGAAAGAGAGAACTTGTCGATAACTAAACTTTTTCTTTTTACGATAGAAAACTCCAAGGTTGACAACACCCTGTGCTAACGTAAAGGATTACCAGGGAGTAATTCAGGTGCGATCACTTCTTCTCTTGCAGATCTAAGCATGCAATTCCGTCTCTACGAGCTCTACGCCCACTACGCTTTGCTGTCACACAAGAGGGACCACGAAGACCATTACGCCGGTACATGCATAAACGGATCCCGAAAGGAGAGAGGGGAGAAATACGCAAATAGATGAGTTCTTACCCAGTCCGATCCCGAGGTGGATGAAGCTTCGATCTATGATCTGTTGGATGCTCTAAACCGCAGCGAGGGGTTGGAGTCTTTCCTTCGTCTATGAGGTGGGGCGAATGCCCGGCAATAATTTCTAGAGTTGGTGTGGGAATTTGTTCGGACGTACAACAAAACTTTACGGCTAGGGACTCCGACACCGAGAGCGAGAGTCAAACTTAAAAGGTGATGGAACTATGGCAGATATCCACAAGAAGGGAGTTGTAGGGGAGGGTTTAATGAGATGGGACAAGGGTTATCTGCTCCCCGTGGCAGCTCTTCTTTGCCATGTGGTGGGGCGGAACTACCAAGAGGTTGTGGAGTCCAATAAAACATCTCGCGCTGATTCGATTTGAAGGGGCTCGAGTATATTCACGAATGAATCATGATTCTTCATTAAATGCTTCGTAATTTCGTATCGCAGACTCGGTTGTGATGACACCGACCTATGGAAATTCTGTAATGATATAATAGTAGTGGGTTTTCTTACGTTAGCAAGCTAGGAAGACTTCTTAATAAAATCTAGTTTTATTCTTACTATTTCTCGCTTCCTAAGGTGGTGGCAAAAGGGTTCGAAGTATGAAAATACGGGATATTACACCCCCTCTCCCTTAATTTAAATTTCGTCCTCGAAATTTGCGTACCATCATATGATACTTTGAGATATTGCGACTTGATTTCCTCTTCCAGCTCCCTATGTAGCTTCTTCTTGATCATGATAATTTCATATTACTTTGACTAAAGGAATTTGTTTATTTCTCAACACTTGAACTTTGCAGTCAAGGATTCGTGCTGGTCTTTCTTCGTAGTTTAAGTCCAGGTTCAGTTGTACATCTTCTTGCTTGCTCACGTGCTTGGAATCGTATATATACTTTCGGAGTTGAGAGACGTGGAAAACATTACCAGTTGTTCAAGTATTTGCTAGTCGTCCGGAAACTTACATTCTCCAATTATCCATCTCCACGACCGTTCACACTTATCTTCCTCAAATCGAATCTAGTTGTTATGAGTATGACTTAACCTTTATTCGAATCGAGTACATAAGAATAATGTCTCAAAAGAAAGAGTGACATGCATACCTAAAGCGAAGGATACTCTCAATGAGTTGCCGGTGACGAAGTGATGAGATGAGTATTATGCGAATATAGTACCAATTCACACCGATTAAATCTTTGAAAGAAAGAATTTCAAAGATGAATTATATAAATACCCCAACACGATCCGAAACAAATAGTCAGAATAATCATAGGAATCAAGCATCAAGATGGATAGTAGTCAATATAGCAAGGTTCAAAAGAACATTCTTTGGGTCCAAAAAGTAACACTATTAATCATGGATTTTGTCACATGATACTTTAATCAATGGAATGAATATATGCAATGATAATTAACAGTGATCAAGTATCGAGATGGATTCTTAAGAAGATATAGCATTAAATGAGTCCGGCTATATCGTCACATGAAGGTATTTCAAAAGAAAAAGGGTTTTCAATATCTAATTAAAGGATACCCTCAATGAGGTCGACATGATATAGAAAATGATAATCATCTATAATAGAGCAATGAGATGACTTCTGAGAAAAATGTGAAACCAAAGGATTCTGGCTATATCATCAAAGCAAAAGATTTCATGAATGTATGAATCAAAATAAATACTTCGACGAGGTTAGAAACAACTTGTTGAATAATCATCAATGATCAAACTACATGATGAGTTGTGACCAATATAGAATGAGAGAAGGTCAACTATAGAGAAGAACATGAGTATCGGTTCAAAGGAAAGGACGACATTGTCAATTTGTATCAAATGATACTTTCAACAGAGTTCTAACAAATACCTAGAAATATCATTTCGGATCAAATATCAATATAAATGATGGATGAGCTTAGCACCAAGGTGACATAACTCTTTAGTTAAAAGAAATGAGTAGAAGTACACAACAAAAGGAATAACCTTGTAAATCTTATAGTAAAAGTACGATCGTTTACTAATTTAAATAGTTGCGCGTCTACTCCTTCAAGTTGAAGTCTTCACTCGGTCCTCTTTTCTCATCGTTCAAATTCGAGTGTCCGAAAGTATCAGGGGTTTACCAGTGTCTCACTTATACAGTTGCCTTTTTGTGTCATGTTGTTCAACATCGTATGATCGCGATCGACTATTTTAAGCGTATTAAGTTCTTGGAGACGCTCCGATGAAACTACTCTGATTCTGCCTGCACTCTTGAGGGATCATCAGTTGTGATATCATTAGTAAAATTCTAATTCGTTTCAAGCGTTGTGCCTTAAAATCGTATCTACCTCAGTGTTCGATCGTGATAAAGTAGCGCTCAAGGTATCCATGCGATTCTTGTATTTAGTGGAGATCATTTTATATCAGCCTTGCAGATAGTGTAGTGGAAGAGCCTTCGCTTGAATAGAATCTCGACGATTGATAAATACATTAGTGAATCGTGTGTAAGTGTATCACGTATTTGAGTCTTCTACCAGCTTCTTATTTCCGAGGTTCTTGATCGACGAGATTGACGCATCTTGTGGTCTGTAGTGTCACCGCTTAATTCGTCTCAATACGTTTATTCTTGCAACGTGGTTCTCTGACGTGGTAGTGTTCTTGTCTTCTGAAAAGAACGATCTTAAAATATCATATGCGTAACACAAAGTGAAATTCGACTAACTCCTATCCGCTATAGGCATTCTATGTCTTATCTACTATTTCAATGTCGCTTAGACCGAAAGGTTATAAGGGTCGAAAATCCAATCACAACGTTATCTACTGTGGTTCTCTTATTATGAGAAGATCATACATTGCCTGAACTTCTAAGTTCTTGGCCATAATGTTCTAACAAATCCAGTATGACAAAATTCATTAATCATTCTAATCTTTATACTTAGTACAATTGTCATACCGACGAGTGATGAAATGCAATTGAGTTTCTTAGATACCGAAATGACTCAAATGGTCGGAAAACTCAAGATGAAAACTTTCAGAGACAAGGATTATGGGCTCATATTCCCAAACATGACAAAACTTTGTTACAAAGTTGAAAATCTTGAGTAGTATTGACATTATCACAATCTTGCTTTTGAGGAGGTATGTGAACTCCTCAAAATAATTAAAAACTTTAAAAGTCTAGAGATTCTAGTCTAGACTTGCAAGAAAAGTACTTCAATTTCAGAGCGAAACAAAATACTCTGATATTAATCATGGTGGAAATTTATTTGGTACTTCTCAAAGAAAAATGAAGTATTTTAGGACATAATTATCAAGATGCATTGTTGAAAACAAATTCAAACAACACATAACAAAGTGTAAAGACGAACGCGATTATGGGCAGTTGATTACAAAGAAATCGCCTCTAAGAAAGCCTTTACAATGTATGTACCTTGTTCAAGAAAAGAATATGATCGTCAAGGTCAGTCTGGGCTACCGAACACAAGACCCAACTCGACTGTCAAATATGTTTGGAAGATTGGGGTTGAAAGAAAAACTTGACAGCTAAATGAACAAGTCAAGGGAAATAAAACAAGTTAAGTCATCCTAACCATCTACTTAGTATCTAATGGTAATCCCCAATATTCTTTACTTCTATCCTCCTCACTCCTGTTATCGAAAAGTATTTTATCATCTCTTGAATATAATCGTACGCGTGCACATAATAAGATATCGTAAGAATTTCACTCGTGCCTCTTTCATTTCGTAAACGCATCAGTCGCGGTTATCTACATGCGTACCGTCAGTAACTTTTCAAGCATGAGTAATTGTTTCGACAGCTCTTGTCCGACTCTAGATACGGCAGCATTTATCCGGTAACGAGAATCGGGAATAATGTTCATGTCGTTAGCATTTTCTGCTCTCCACAGCAGCGGCAATACTCTTTCTACCAGATATTGAAAAACCTCACGATTCGTGACGATCCGTCTAGTACATAGTACTAAAGTGGGCAAAGTAGGGCCCTATGGATCCTATTGTTATAAATTGAAACTTTCTCATAATGCGAAAGCAATCTTTGTATTCGTGAAGTATACGTTAGCTTACTCGTTTCTTTCCATACCGTAAAACACAACTGTGTGATGACGCGAAACAAATCTTGAATCGGAGTAGAGCATCTAAATAACTTGAAAGCACTTCTTCTATGTTCATAATTTCAATTACGGCTACTCAAACCATTATCGTCTTAAGGTGTTCTACTATCAAGCCATAAGAGCCATCAACTTCATAGTTAACTTTCATTCACGTATATCCCTAAGACTTGCAAAATAAATCAATACTTCATTTCTTTTGATCATCACATGCTTTCCTTCATTTCTTTCAAATTGTATTGGCACATAAATCCAACACAATGGAACATAACATTTATTATGAAATCAAATCATAATATAATCATATACTTTTCTGAAACTTCATCACATGAGCTAAAAAGACTCAGTGGAATACATATTCTTCTGGTCGAGTGGACTCTTCCAACACGACAACATTCATTTCATAATTTCATACTTCGCGCACCATAATAAAATCTCTTTTAGAACATTTAAACATACCTTGGATGAGAGCAGTGCGACAGCGAGCTGAGGGTTTTGCTTATGTTACAATTCTAGACAAACTGACATTAAAAACATTTTGACCACAGAGCCAAGAACCATGCTCTGATACCATTTTGTAACGCCCCGACCCCCACGAAGGATCACAGAGGTCGAGTCGCTACGGAAAAATAAATTAAAAATATATTTTCATGCCTTTTATCAAAAATCCAGAATATTTTCTATTTTTAAAGAAATACGTTATTTAATGCAACCCATACGAAGAAAAATCAGATTGGTTTTTATGCGATTAACAGATACGGAAGCAAATTAACTTTCAAAACATAACAAAACATAATTATCCATTTACATTACTAAGAATGCAAAATGATCATGACCGAAGCCCCCTCCTCAGCTCTGATACCATTTTGTAACGCCCCGACCCCCACGAAGGATCACAGAGGTCGAGTTGCTACGGAAAAATAAATTAAAAATATATTTTCATGCCTTTTATCAAAAATCCAGAATATTTTCTATTTTTAAAGAAATACGTTATTTAATGCAACCCATACGAAGAAAAATCAGATTGGTTTTTATGCGATTAACAGATACGGAAGCAAATTAACTTTCAAAACATAAGAAAACATAATTATCCATTTACATTACTAAGAATGCAAAATGATCATGACCGAAACCCCCTCCTCAGCTCTTTTCCGTCGCCATTTGCCTCTCAACCTGAAAGCATTTGAAAACATTTGGGCTGAGTACTAGTGTACTCAGTGGGTAGAGCAGTTTGAAAAACGTTTAAAACAGTTTATCCATGCATGAGGTATGACTTGGAGGGTTTGGTTTTAAAAAGGAAACTGCTCCAAGCATACAAAACATTTATCATTGGGTGCGCACATCTGTGTCACATTTAACCGTTACTCCTTACGGTGAGAACCCTGGCCCCTAGAATCGTAGTTCAGGGGGTCTCACTTACTTATGTGGGAACCCTGGCCCCTAAAGTCGTAACTCAGGGGGTCCCACTTACTTTCCCGGGAACCCTGGCCCCTAAAGTCGTAACTCAGGGGGTCCCGTATCTTGGTTAGCACTTAGTGGGGATCAGTCCACTAGTAACTAACAACGTGTACACAATCATTGATTAATGTTTTAGATTAAGCAATGATCTCGATCGATCTCAGGAGCATTAAACAGTATAAATGCACAAAAACTTTCATGGATAAACAGTAATTTACAGAGCTCATTAACTCAAAGATAACTTTACGAAAAATATTACCCACCTTGCGTTTTATCGATTCGAAAGATGCGAAGTACGTCTCCGAGGTTAAAGTTCTTCCACGCGGGGTCCTACAACAATAACCTACTTTAAGTAACACTGTTCGCATCTAACGTGAATATATAATACGGGGTTCATAGGTGGTACCTAGTTAGCATCTGGTTAGACTAGGTCAGATTCTATATCGAATTTTCGATAGGAAGGCTCTATTTGCGAAAGTTCCATAATTCATGATATAGCATCATAAATTCCCATATTTTACATGCATGATCCTACATGAGCCTAATTTATTTAGAATTTGGTTTCACGGCAAAATAATAAATCGATAAAGAGTTATAACCTAAACATTGTTTGCGGTTCAGGACTGGGTCAGAATCTGCCCTTACTGCTCTAATCCTACGAATGAGGGGTCAACAGTACTCCAAAAATCATGAAATTGTACGACACTGGAGTGGACATGCAAGAAAATAACATATCAAAATTTTACTAGATTTCGTTGAGTGATGAATCCACGGTGGACCGAGTTTTGACCGCAATTATACTTAGTATAGAGACAGGGTTTCGAACGGTATGCTAGATTTATACAATACACTGCTTTAGCACGAGTCGAAATAAATTATAAAAAAAATAGTTTCGCATAGACCTACGAGTCTAGATTATTTTAGAAAAAGAATTGATCAAAAATCTGTTTCGTGGTGCAAGTTAAAAATGTTTCATTAGGGCTTGTCTTGCATGCGCTGACCTATGGTAGCGAAGGAAAGTAAATTTGATTTAAAATACAAACCACATCCAAAATTCACCAAACTTTACAGGGGCCTTACTAACGTCCTAAGGCTCATTCCAACAATTTTTATGAAATTTTTAGGAGTCGAAAAGATGCATTTTTGGTCAAGGACATACACGGCGAGTAGGGGTTTTTCGAGACAGTCACCGCCTTACACATATTTACCAAAATCGCCCATGCATGTGACATGCAATGCATCACTAAAATGTATTTGGATCGTGAAGAACATAGAAGATCATATAAATAAGGGAAAACCACTTCTTATCCTAAGATTTCCGCATGCAACCATATAATTGTTTCCTATACGTCTAGTTATGACTTGACTTGATCCGTTACGAAAATCATCATGGATTTGAGCATACTGGAGACACATGCAGAAAGGAAATTTCAAGTCTAAGGTAAAGCCTAATTGAATTTGTTTAAGGAGAAAGAGAGAACTTGTCGATAACTAAACTTTTTCTTTTTACGATAGAAAACTCCAAGGTTGACAACACCCTGTGCTAACGTAAAGGATTACCAGGGAGTAATTCAGGTGCGATCACTTCTTCTCTTGCAGATCTAAGCATGCAATTCCGTCTCTACGAGCTCTACGCCCACTACGCTTTGCTGTCACACAAGAGGGACCACGAAGACCATTACGCCGGTACATGCATAAACGGATCCCGAAAGGAGAGAGGGGAGAAATACGCAAATAGATGAGTTCTTACCCAGTCCGATCCCGAGGTGGATGAAGCTTCGATCTATGATCTGTTGGATGCTCTAAACCGCAGCGAGGGGTCGGAGTCTTTCCTTCGTCTATGAGGTGGGGCGAATGCCCGGCAAGAATTTCTAGAGTTGGTGTGGGAATTTGTTTGGACGTACAACAAAACTTTACGGCTAGGGACTCCGACACCGAGAGCGAGAGTCGAACTTAAAAGGTGATGGAACTATGGCAGATATCCACAAGAAGGGAGTTGTAGGGGAGGGTTTAATGAGATAGGACAAGGGTTATCTGCTCCCCGTGGCAGCTCTTCTTTGCCATGTGGTGGGGCGGAACTACCAAGAGGTTGTGGAGTCCAATAAAACATCTCGCGCTGATTCGATTTGAAGGGGCTCGAGTATATTCACGAATGAATCATGATTCTTCATTAAATGCTTCGTAATTTCGTATCGCAGACTCGGTTGTGATGACACCGACCTATGGAAATTCTGTAATGATATAATAGTAGTGGGTTTTCTTACGTTAGCAAGCTAGGAAGACTTCTTAATAAAATCTAGTTTTATTCTTACTATTTCTCGCTTCCTAAGGTGGTGGCAAAAGGGTTCGAAGTATGAAAATACGGGATATTACAACATGTGTTACTGCGCAATATTGTAGGCGACAGGCTATCTCATTTATTATGCCCAGTGCCTATGGAGAGCGACGGGTGCCTTAGGAGTGCCTATGGTGAATTTTCATGCAAAATTATGTTGATTGGACTACTGAACGAGGCAAAAATGTTGTTGATACAGTTTCTTTTGCATATAAGTATGACGAGCTCGATTTGTAAACTTACTCCTTCTCTACCACAAAATTACTCTTACTCTCACTCACTTCTCATTCTCTTCGTTCTCATTCCCAAAAAATGGAAGATTTTCGATCTATTATCGTAAAAGTGAACGGCGAATTCGATCATGAATCGAATTACGTCGGCGGCCATGAATTCATTGTTTACATTCCTTCAAATAATATTTCTCTTGCATATCTCTGGGAGAATATTGACAGAATGCTCGTTGCTTATTCTTTTTCATGCAACTACTTCATCTACTATACCGCCGCTTCCCGAAAAACCGGTAGGATGATGAAGGCCCTCATCGGCCACGATATTGATTTGATGCGTTTGTGCGCTATTGACGTAGAGCCGGTGGTATATCTAATTTATCCTATAGTTCAACACCCTCAATTTGTAGTCCCCAACCTAAACCAAATACGGGAAGACATTTCGCATTTTGGAGGTTCTAATTGGTTTGGGAGCACGGTAGCGGAAGCAATCCATCTGGAAGTGTTCCCGAAAGGGATGTTCGTGTCGAGAGTGATGAAGATCGCGAGGCTCATCTCGACTCATCATCATCAGATGACGAGGATGAAGATATTCCGGATGCTCTGATTAATTGTTCGCTTGCTGATTTTGCTGCATGGGTCCGGCGAGAGGGTGTCGTTAGCGAACTTATGTCTATGCTCGTCCCAGTGAACCGCCCCAGCCGGAACGACGATATTATATATAGCAATATGGAAGCAGCATGCAATTGGCTACTCCCAATTGTGCCCCTTGATATATCCGATTCACCAGTGGCGAATGAGTTGGATCATGTTGTGGGCGGGAATTTGCGTCTAGGATTGCTGTTTTCTTCGAAAGAAGAACTTTATGCTGCGGTGGCATTATTCCATATGGAAAATGGAGCTGATTTCAAAGTTCAACGTTCGTGCGCGGCCCGATTGAAGTATGTTTGCAGACGAACTCCAGATTGTCCATTTGCTTTGCGGGCACACTGTAAAGGCGAGCAGTATTGGGAAGTGACTACATTCCGCCAGGTGCACACTTGTTTAGGTGATTTGTCCGGCCTTCGTTGTAGAAATGTACGGGCTAAAGCTGTAGTCGCTTATATTGCACGAAGAATGCGCCGCCTAAGCAAGTTACTGAAACCCAAGGATATTCGGGCGGATCTGATGGATAAGTTTGAAATTCAAACGACATATGGTGTTTCCTTGCGAGCACGCAATGCAGCCATATCCATGATTTACGGCGAACATGCCGAGTCATTTAGCAAACTGCCTAAATATCTTCATTTGCTCGAAATGACGAATCCTGGCACTTATACTGATCTCGATGTTGGTGACGATGGCCGGTTTTGACATGTCTTTTTTGCACTAGGTGTATCTCGTGCACCGTGGTTGTATAATCTACGGAAGGTAATTGTTGTCGACGGAATGCATCTTAAGGGGAGAAATAAGGGAATATTATTCGTCGCTGCAACTTTTGATGCGAACGAACAAATATTCCCACTGGCTTTTGGTGTTGGTCCGATCGAAAATGATGTGTCGTGGACGTGGTTTATGATACGTCTGAAAGCTGCATTTTCTCCGGATGAGAGTTTAGTTATTGTGTCGGACCAACATAAAAGTATAGCGAATGCTATAAGAGCCGTTTTTCCAGATGCGCAACATGGCCTTTGCTACTACCATCTGTCCAACAAGCTTTCCCGGCACGGTGATTGGGTTGTGCGATTGTTCTATAACGCTGCATACGCATATCGGCCAACCGAGTTCCAACAGTATATGAACGCTATCCGACAGGCTAAACCGACAATTTATGAGAAGTTGATGGAAATCGGACCGGATAAGTGGTCTAGATTCTACAGCAAAAGCCGGCGTTATTCCCTGCTGACATCGAACGCTGCTGAGTCGATCAAGGCTCGATTACTACAAGCTAGACGTCTTCCAATTATTGCTATGCTCGAGGCAATCCGGCACATGCTGGAGGTTTGGTTCGATGAACGACGAGGAATGGCAAATGCGAGAAATAATCGATTGACAGTGGCTTCAGAAATGAGAATGCAAAAGGAGGTGGATGCAGCACGAAAGTATACGGTTGTGCAAGTCACTGCTGACACGTACAAGGTTGAAGAAGGTGATCAACAGTGGAGGGTTCAGCTGGAGACCGAAGTTTGTGAGTGTGGTGTATGGCAGATGGACCTGTTACCTTGTAGTCACGTTGTTGCTGTTCGTTATAGTCGGTGTGAAAATTTGTAAGATCATATCCACTACTTCTACACCACGAACACGTGGAAGGAGATATACGCCGGTGTCGTCAATCCATTACCTCCGCGAGACGAGTGGGGTGTTCCGGCGGAGGTTGAGGATATTGTTGTTCTCCCACCAACAATTCCCCGCCAAGCAGGACGCCCTAGGACTAGTCGTATTCCTTCTGGTGCCGAAGCGAGCACATCTGGTCATAAACGTCGTGCACGGAAGAAATGCAGCAACTGTGGCGAACAAGGGCATACAAGGCCGACATGCCCTGTTTCTGGAACATCAAATAATGGATAATCTGTTTTATTAGTACTAGTATTTGAATTTCTATGTATGCAATTCGTGTTTATTTTATAGGGAAATGTATTACTATGGATATTTCGAATAATTCTTTTAGCGCCTAAGGCACCCATAGGCACTATCCGATTTTTGTTTTTTTCGAATAATTCTTTTGTGCCTATGGGTGCCGATAACTAGATCGGCACCCATAGGCACTATCTATTTTTTTTAAAAATCCAATATATTCCCTCTATCAGCCTACAAGTTGATCGGCCGATAGAGGGAGTTGTTTTCGAATAATTCTTTTAGTGCCTATGGGTGCCGATAATTAGATCGGCACCCATAGGCACTATCTATCTATTTATTTATTTTTTAAAAATCCAACATATTCCCTCTATCGGCCTACACGTTGATCGGCCGATAGAGGGAGTTGTTTTTCGAATAATTCTTTTAGTGCCTATGGGTGCCGATAACTAGATCGGCACCCATAGGCACTATCTATTTTTTTTTAATTTTTTTTAAAATCCAACATATTCCCTCTATCGGCCTACAAGTTGATCGGCCGATAGAGGGAGTTGTTTTTCGAATAATTCTTTTAGTGCTTATGGGTGTCGATAACTAGATCGGCACCCATAGGCAATATCTATTTTTTTTATTTTTTTTTTAAATCCAGCATATTCCCTCTATCGGCCTACAAGTTGATCGGCCGATAGAGGGAGTTGTTTTTCGAATAATTCTTTTAGTGCCTATGGGTACCGATAACTAGATCGGCACCCATAGGCACTATCTATTTTTTTTTAAATCCAACATATTCCCTCTATCAGCCTACAAGTTGATCGGCCGATAGAGGGAGTTGTTTTTCGAATAATTCTTTTAGTGCCTATGGGTGCCGATAACTAGATCGGCACCCATAGGCATTATCTATTTTTTTTTAAATCCAATATATTCTCTCTATCGGCCTACAAGTTGATCGGCCGATAGAGGGAGTTGTTTTTCGAATAATTCTTTTAGTACCTATAGGTGCCGATAACTAGATCGGCACCCATAGGCACTATCTATTTATTTTTTTTATTTTTTTTTAAAATCCAACATATTCCCTCTATCGGCCTACAAGTTGATCGGCTGATAGAGGGAGTTGTTTTTCGAATAATTCTTTTAGTGTCTATGGGTGCCGATAACTAGATCGGTACCCATAGGCACTATCTATTTATTTTTATTTTTTATTTTAAATCCAACATATTCAAATGACAACATATTCCAGAGGATAATCAACATTCAATATTCACATTACAAAAACTGTCATATATAACACTGTTCGAAACACTTCCATGCCATCCACTCTCGATATGTGCGAATGTTATGCTTTTGATTCCCCCACCTCGGTGTAGGAAATCCAGTGTTCAGTCGCTCAACTGTCATGCATACATATGGGCCGCAACTTTGAGAGTCAGTCTGTTCGAACTGGACATCCGGGGGCATCAATTGCAGTTGTGGAGACTGCAGTCCCGGGTACGACAACTTGAACTTGTTAACCATCCAGTAACTGCCAGCCTGTGAAACAACGTCTCATTAGCACTATCGAAAATAATCAAATGACACTAAAATTTTAATAAGACTCACATCAAGCAAACGCCCTATCAGCTTCCGGATCGGTCTCAAATTTGCTTTTCTATATTCAAATATGTCTGGATCCTAGTTCTGGTTTAGTGAATCATATAACTCAAGGGTCCAGCTCTCGATGCACAACCTTACGAGGACCCAATGACTCGCAGCCAACACCGAAAAAATGATCTACAAATAACGCAAATATAGATTTCAAAACGCCTAAATTGATACATGTATATGATAAAAACTTACAAATTTAGCATTAGTCCATGCGGATCTGGTCACGTCCCTTTCTGTTCCAAACTCACACTCGAGCAAACCATCATTAGGAACCCAGTCAGAGTAGCTAACTATGGTCCGCTCATGTACGTCGTTTATCCGGCTCATGAATCTTCAATTTCCAAGCATGCTCTAAACCAATCTGAAAAGGATTTAAATTTTTCATAAGCTTGCAATTTGAATAATTGATATTTAATTTGAATAAATGATACTTACAAAAACTGTAGAGTCTGCAATAACAGTGTAGCGGGAATCAGGAGTGGCCAACACATCACGATCCTTATCTACAAGTCTCACACGAAGATACCTCATGTACAAATCCACCATGGCTTGCCCCATGTTGTATTTTATGTCGAGTATGTTTTGGAAAAAGCGGTGAGGCAACTCCCCCTGTGAAACCGTCAGTGTTGCATGCTTTCTACTTTGCATGAATTCCTCGAAATTTCACCTCAGCACACCATCACGATCAACCATCAAAGGCATCCCAGTAGGACTGTATCGGGGACTAACGAGTGTAGACTGCAAAAAGAGAAAAACATATTAATGATAATAAGAAATTATGAATATCATGGAATTAGGCTAATTCGACAAGAGAGTTTACCTGTACATGAGATGAAAGTATTAGTGGCTGCTGACCTCTATCTGTGGCCACATACTGACTCGGTCCTCCTTCTATGGCCACATACTGACTCGGTCCTCCTTCAGTGGCCACATACTGACTCGAACCCACTCCCGATGCACGTGTTGGCGACCAACGACGAGGTATCCACACATCCCTCGGCTCATACATACTATGGCGCCCAAAGTCAAACTGCTCAGTGCCATAATAAAAAGGATTCACCTTAGAAACCATATGAGCAGCAATCTCCCAAGGGTCTGCATTTGGATCTGTATCGTCCTGTAAGGGAAGCTTCTACTGACTCCTCTCTGTTCCAAGGGGACCACTCACCAGTCGGTATGCGTCTAGGGAATGCCGTTGTATCCTCTTCTCTGTCGTGGGAGGTCTCAGTCTCTATCGAGAAACTAGTCCCAGAGGTGGTTCCCGCGCGCTTGCCAACATGAAAGACCTTTTTTCAAGGCTTCTTTCACTCTTTTGAAAAATTTATCCTCCCGCTTGTCCCAATGCTCGTCCACCTTCTTCAACAAGGCCTGCTCGCGCCTGTCCCACCTCTCATCAAAATCTCTAATCATGATATCATACTGGACCCGAGGCATATCTTCAAACCTACGAGCAGATGACTCTTCTATTGCATGGGCAGTGCTTTTCTTCTTCCCTCTTCTCTTTTCTGCAGGGGCCCGTAACCTTGGCACACTATCTGTGATCACCTGCCGCGGCTGAACAGGGACCGGTGTCGGGAAAGATACACCAACCGGGTTTCGTCCATTCACACTTATCCAGTACTCTTTCAACTGCTCCTCATCAGTCGGGGTCAGCGTGGACGAGAGGGGTCCCTCCATCTGTTCAAGATGTTAAAATCAAAAGTAAGAAATTTATTCGTGGATTTAAGCAATTATGTTGAACTAATGAAAAAATAAAATAAACTAAGTTATTTTACCGGAGATGCAAAGAAGCTAATCCACTCTGTATCTGGTGGCGTAATATATGCCCACTTTGTACAGCGGGGCATACTTCCCGTATTGATGAGACGGACACACAACCGTGCCAGATCTGGAATCGCCTCATAAGCCCAAATCTGTATCATAAATCATATTAATTAAAAAAAAAGGATTTTTAACCAAAAAATTCAATATAAAGAATCAAGCTACAATGGTACCTGAAGTGCCCAAACTGGCCCGTATAGATTATATTTCGACTTGACTAAATCCACTCGTTTAGGGACGAATGTCAAGTAGTGCAGTAGGGCATTATAGGTGTACGAACCCCATGGAAAAGTATTCCATGCCTCCAAATCATCGGCCAATATGCATACTCGAATTTCGAGAATCTCAACTCTATCCCATTTATATTAAAACGAACCTCCCCAAGTTCGCACTGCACCTCGTAGCACATCAATTGATGCAGAGCCTGTGAGGCACTCTTCCCTTTCCTCCACTGTAGAAGGTGCCCAAACTGACCACTCATAAATCGGAGAACTAACTCATTACCCCCCTTACGTGAAAGACACCGCTTAATCCATTCGGGTAATTGATCTCTCCAATAAGTTGTAATTTTGGGGGATTTTTCCCGAACGGGTAGTCGGATATAATCAGGCTGAAAATAAATAATCTTTCATTATTAAATTAAAAAAAAATTCAAATGGACTGGCCGTCGGCCGACATCGGCCGAAAGGATTATTTTTGTTCTTAAAATCACCTAGTGCCGATGGAGAATTCACCATCGGCACCCATCGGCACCAGTCATCGGCACCAGCACGAAACTGCAGTAAAATGCAGTTTCGGCCGAAAATTCTAAAGTAACATAAATTCGATTGCATTTTCGTCTATTCAACAACAATCCCAATCAAATTACATGACTAAATCATAACCTAATCATATATTCTCAATCAATTGCACAATTAATTTCAAGAAATTGTTGAAAGCCGACTGAGCCGAAAGGAAACATACTCGTGCCGAAGAAGCCATAGCAAGTGGCGGCGTGGATCGGGCGTTCACATGACGGTGGGCGGCGGGTTCAGCGGCGGCGGGACGTCGGTTGAGCGTAGGCGGCGCCTCGATTCAACGTCGCCAATGTTCGGTGCCGAGAGAAGTTTTGGCTCGGTTATGTTGTTTCTGTGAGAGCTGGTGCCGTTTCTTACATACAACATTAAATTAATCAGTGCCGATGTCAGTGCTGATGGTGGTGCCGATGGGGTTATTTGCTCTATCGACACTGTAAATTATATTCGGTGCCTATTGCAGTGCCTATCGCAGAATCGCAGTGCCTTTACTTGCAGCTTTTGACTAACTTTTATATACCAAAAAAAAATTAATATAGAGTGCCGATGGAAGTACCTTTGGCAGTGCCGATGGATTGCCTTAGCCAATCGGCACTCGTAGTTATAATTGTTTCAATTGTTTTATTTAAAAAAAAATTAGGAGTGCCGATGGCAGTACCTTTGGTAATGCCTATTGACGGCTTTTGTCTATCGGCACTCGTATTTTAAATTGTTTAACAATTGTCTATTGGATAATTCTAGTGCCGATGACAAACAATCGGCACCCGTAGGGTCTCATCGGCACCCGTTTGTCAATTGCAAAAAGTAAGGGTAAATAGGTAATATCGGGTATTCTGTAACTATTATTATAGTAGGTAGGTAGATTTGTATTTTTTTAGTGAGAATGGTTATAAAGACATATTTCCACTTCTTTAATCAATACGGAACGACGTCGGACGATGTCGCTAACAAAAGTCGAAAAAATCGAAATTGGTCCTTTAAGGTGATTATTGTCCGATTTTGGTCCTTTATTGTGACGCAATTTGATTTTGGTCCTCTAACTTTCATATGTGTCTAATTTGATCTTCCATCGGAAAGTAATACACATGCTCTTAATTCCGATCAAATAATTCATGCGCCCCCATTATATTATTATTATTATTATTATTATTATTATTATTATTATTATTATTATTATTATTATTATTATTATTATTAATTTTAATCTAATAACTTAAATATTCTATCAATTTCTTAATGATTAAAATATTAAATAAACAACAAAAAAAAGCTTCCATCCCCAATTCTGCAAAACATAAACCCTAACTCTCTCATCCCCAATTTACTCGTTTAATTTTGATCGACGACTCCCACGCCCATTGTTCCAACTCTTGCTCCGAATAAAATTGTTATGTCTTCCCCATATTCATCATCTTAGAACGAAAGAAATGAGAGTGGAGAACTTCTGGGAACACGAAGAGAGACAAGTCTGCTTCTAAATTTGAGTTTCCATTTGATTTCAAATAGGAATCATTATCTCTCTTGGATTTTCTTGAAGCCGTCTTCAACTGGTTCACCTCTTCTTTCATATAATTTAAGTAGTTTTTTTCTTCCTTTCTTGATATTGATCATGGGAAAATTAATATTAAAACGAGCCATTTTGTTGAATGAGTGGAATCAAGTTCTGAAGATAGTTTTGTGAGTACGATTTTGGTCCTGCAATTTTAAACGAGGTCCAATTTTGGTCCAACATCAATGAGTGTACCAAACGCGCCATTTTTCGTTTAACAATCTCGATCATAGGACCAAAATTGGACACTTATGAAAGTTATAGGACCAAACTCGGACGACACTACAATAAAGGACCAAAATCGGACAATGACCACATTAAATGACAACTTTTTATTTTTTCTCCTAACAAAAGATATTTAAACCCTAATATTTAACGAGTTGTAGCAAATTACTCTCTACATATACAGTTTAAAAACATGTTTTCATTTGTACTTCTACAGTCCCATTAATCTTGAACTATTGATTTCAACATAAAAATCTAATAAAGGAGATGTAAACGTATAAAGTATAATAGTATAAAAATATTCACTATGTCCCACAGAAACTGTCTTGTTTTTTAAAAAGGTAAACAATGTGTAGACCAAAATTAATAAGCCAAAAATTCAAACAATATAGACCACACAATCTCATTTTTTTAATCTCCGTAACCCATAGAAAGGAGACACTTTCTATGGGACGTAGGGAGTATAAAATAGTGCAATTCACTTATTTATATAATTGTGATCCACTTATTTTTTCCATTTATTTTCTTCATGAAAATTGCTTTCATTCATAGAAATCTCCATTTTTGTCTATTTCATTCTCTCATGACAACCAAATAACTTTGGTAATAACATACCAATCAAGTTCGATACAGATTAAAGTGTAATTATACTCTTATCAAAAGTTTAATTTTAATTCAATAAGACAAATTGACACAAATGGTCCCCAATATTTGATAGTTTGGATGAATTGTCCTAATTTTTTTTAGCAATGTTTGCTAGTTTAGATAAATTGATTATTCTATTAAATTTTCAGTTAGTCATCTGTTAGTCATAGAGACATTTACGAAATAAAAGTTTTAAGGACCAATTCATGGGATGTTAAAATTAAATTTTAACATTTTTTTTCTTATATTTTTTTAAATTATAATTTTTTTCAAATAAATTTTTTTAATTAATTTATTTTTCCAAAAACTTTTGGTAAGAAAAAAAAACAATTAAAAAACTTAAATAAAAATTAATTAAAGATAAGAAGTTAACTAAATCTAAATAAACTAATAATAATTTTAGGAACCAATTATTAAATTATTTTTTAACTAATTTTTTTAAAATAATTTTTTAATTAAATTTTATTCAAATTAACTTTTTTTTACTTAAAAAATTTAATTAAAATAATAAATTAACTAAATCTAGATTAACAAATAATATTGCTTCTCATAGCGGAGAATGGACCGGGTTGAAGCGTGGTTGGGGAAGATGTGTTTTTCGAGGTCAGAAAGGAGCGGCTAGACGACTTAGAGGTGGGAGAGATATCCGAAGGATATGGAGGATGACGTAGGCGGAGGATTGGAAGAGGATGGTGTAGACGAGGGTGGCGAGCTTGGGAAGTTTGTTGTTGTGGTGGCAGACGTGGCCTTGGTACGGTGGCAGAGAGGGAATTTAATTAATTTTTTTCGTACTAAAAAAAAAATTTTAAAAATTAAAAATTAGATGAATTGGTCCCTAAAATTATTATTGGTTAATCTAGATTTAATTAATTTTTTGTTTTAATTAAATTTTCATTTAATTTTTAATTAAATGTTTTTCTTATCGAAAATTTTATTTGAAAAAAAAAGTTAGTTAAAAAATTTATTTGAAAAAAAAATTATAATTTAATAAAATATTTCACAAAAAAGGTTAAATTTTATTTTAAAAATTGGATGAATTGATCCTTAAAACTTTTATTCCGTAAATGCCGCAATGACTACCAATTGACTATCTTAAAATTTAACAAAATGATCAATTTATCCAAACTAGCAAACATTGAGGACTAATAAACTAAACAAATAAATTAGAGACAAATTTATTCAAACTAGCAAACTTTGAAAACTATTTGTGCCAATTTGCTACTCAATAATTGTACTAATCATATTTGTCTAAATTTGATATGGAGTCCGAAGATTAGTTAATTTTGAAAATGAGAATATGCTTTCACGATTTGGAAATAGCCAAGCTAAAGTTGACGCAAATGATGTAGTCCACCTTTCCGTCTAACATAGTGATATTAGAGTGACTGCAAGTTTTTTGGGAGCTTTTTGTTAAGCTAAAGTTGACATATCAACTTTTTGCCATTGAGCAACTTCTCCTCCCAGAAGCTGACTTTTTCGTATATGAGAGCATCGAGGCGTGTGGAGAGGGCTGAGACCCGCGCATGTGATTGGATGGTGTGGCTTGACGTGCGCGTGAAAAGTTGTTTAAATAAGTTAGTGGCATTTATTCCTTAGTCTCAACATGTAATTATACTTTTGCGTCTCTTAATCGTAGCCACATTTAATCAAATTCTAGCATGAATAGCAAAAAAATTAATATAATAACAACTAATGCTCATTTCTCCATCAAAACAAAAATACCAGTTGAAGATATATAGCCATTAAAAATATTAACGTTATTAGAAAATGACCGTTATATTTGGTATATATATATAATATAAATATTCATTCTCAGTATTCTTAATTTATTTTCTATTAAAATATGACCGAAAATTCTAGCTCTCAAAATTCAGATTCTTAAAAATCTCAATTGTTGGTGATCGCTGTTTTACACCAAATAATCCTGCAAAATTTGCTAGACCAAGATTTAGTATAGCACAGGTATCGAACACAGGGAACGGAGTAATTCAAGCCTAAAAATCCTATTAATCAGAGTTTTGGTTAGCTACCACGCAATTTTGGGGATTTTATTATAACCTAAGAATTATGAAAGCAAGCAAGAATTTAACACGAAATTTACTAATGCAAAGAAAAGCGGGTCCAGCAAGATGATTCACACACACTCACAATCGATCACTGACACTAATAATTAATTAATTCACTTAAATCAATTGGTTGTAGGATACCGTAGTTAAACTGACATACCCCCTATTCCCTCTTAATTAATCGGTAGTCGTCATGGTGGGCATTGAAACAACTACTTCTCTAAATTAGATGCAATCTACGTTGGTGGGCAATCAATAGATTTAACACCTAATCAACTTTAAGAATTAAGGGAACCAATTTAGGAGCCTACTCGTATGGTGGACATCTAATAGTCTCCTACCAAATTAATCCAATTGTCCTAAGAACAATTTGCTGCTTATTTAGCCTAATCCCATGAGAAACGATGGAAGTACTAAATTAGCAATGAATTAAATTAAGTAGGGTGATCAAGCCTAGATTAATTAATCCAATTAATTAAATATAGATTAATTCAGAACTCAAGTGATTAATTTTAAGTCCTAGTCTCACGAAATTTAAGTGGTGTGTTTCACATCTTGCCGGCCCCTAAAAAGAATTAGCTACGCATATTGACCGGACTGGACAAAATACAAAACATGCTGAATTTCATTAAATAAATATAAACGAAAATTTTAACTATTTATTAAATAATTCAAAACACTAAGTGCAAGGAATTAAAATCCTAGAATAACAAATTTCATAAATTAGAAACGACTAAGAAACCATCCATAGGTTAAGATAATTCAAATCCAGAAATTCAAATGAAAATGTTAAATTAATGTTTCTCCAAATCAAACCAAAGCTCATAAATTAAAAGAAAGAAATTCGAACTTAAAAGTGATAACCATTCGATCGGCTTCCTTGGAACTCCTCTCTCAGTGAAGACTTGGATGAGGGAATGAAGAAAGCTATTGTATGAAATAGAAGTGATAACCATTCGATCGGCTTCCTTGGAACTCCTCTCTTCAATCAACATAAATTCATCAAGATTGGAAATCAATCTTTTCAATCTTTCCCTCCTTTGGCTCTTAATTTGATTTCTTCCAATTTTGAGCATATATTCCTTAAATCTCACAACCGCCACCTCAATGCCTCGTCAATGCCACGTCATCAATAAGCACTGCAAAATAAGCACCAAAACAAATCCAAGTACCACAAAATATGCCAAAATACACGAAATATGGATAGTACGAAATAGACCTATCAAACCTTGTTGGTCCCGAGTGTACGGTCAGGTGTAGAGGGGGGGGGGGTGAATACACCTGATTCGATTTCTCAACTTCGAACAATAACAGTCCTATTCAGGATGGTGTCGTCCAGATCAATTCGGCCAGAGACCAAACACTGTTACGAATCATGTGCGGCAAAGAGTCTGACTCTACTGAGATCTGCTAGCTGACTGAGTCAGAAATTCAGTATCTACAGTAAGAGTTCAGCGTGCGGAAATGTGTGTAGGCCCAAATCAGTTGAGTGGTGAAAACGTTTTATGAAAGTCTCAGTTCAGTAGATATAGAGTTCAGTACGCTGAGACAGTTGATTGATTTTAAATAAGATGTTCAGTATGAATAGTAAAATCAATGCAACAGTCAAGAAAGCAATAGAGACACAGGATTTTTAAAGTGGTTCGGATATCGCTCAAATCCTACGTCCATTGTCCCGAAAGATCGGGGAGGCTATTATTTATCCCGAGTTAGTCTCGGTCGACTTGCGACCTTGGGCAAAGCCGCGTCTTGGTTTTTATGCGATCCAAGTCTCGGTTTACAAACATCAAACTTAGAAGTGTTTGACAAACTTTCTCCAACAGTGAAGGAGTCCTTATACAATAAGGATCGGGTTCAAAGGTGAACTCCTTCGTCTAAGCTATAGATAAGAACGGTTGAGCTTAGGGTTAGAGGGATAGGGAATATGAGTGAGTAGCTTCTAGATCGACGAACAGCTGAAGGTAAGCTATAAGTTCGTGTAACGTCGATTGGATACTAGAGACTTTGTATGTCGGTTCAGCTTGATTCCCTATGAGCTAGAATGTAGTCTTTTGCCAGAAGATTGTTCTTCGAGTTCTTGCTAAGACGTAGTTCTTTGGGTTCTTTGCTCGTTGAATGCTTTCTTGATTTTTGCTCTAGATACGTGCATTCGGTGCATTCTTCTTGAATAATCCCTCTATTTATAGAGCAGAGATTGAAATAGATCCGTTGGAGACGATCTTCTTCTCTCTCTCTCTTTTGGTAGCAAACGACTCTTTTTGACGTAGGTAACAGTGCCTTTTCCTCCTTTTCCGGAAAGTGTTGACTTGTAGCTTTAGTAGGTAGGATGACACGTGTATGCTTGTCATTTGTCGAGGTGAATAAAGTGTTTGAGACAGAACAGACTTCGAGGCTAATTGAAGCTGACTTCTCTCTTCCTCGTATATGACTATGCTGATTGCATTTCAAAAAGATCTGACAATTCAGAAGATTGTCCGCCGATCTCGAGTCCGACCTTGTATTCGGTAGATAGACAATGAGATAAGTCTACTCGAAGATCGGCTACGAGTCCAGTGAACTACCCCGCCGAGTTCGGTTCGCTGACTCTCTCGCATATCTTGCTCCCGCCGAGTCCAAGATCACCGAGTCTTCTACACCGGTGCCGAGGCAAATAAGCTGCGAGCGCCTTGACCAGGAGCAGAGTGTCTACTGAGTCTGAAACCTCAAAGACAAACAACATATACAACGGAATGGTTCACCAATCAGATAGGGTTTTGGGATCTTCAAATCTTCAGACAAGTACAGAGCACAAGGCTACTGAGCTTAAGATCAGTGTCTAAGACCGAATCATTTCCCACTAAGAGTAACAGTGCTGAGGATGGAATCATCACCCAACAAACCTCCTTACACTTAGAACATACTTGCCCTCAAGTATAAAAAAAATAAGTACTATCCAAATCCCGATCCTCCCCCAAGACTCAAGACTCTAAAAGAAACGAGAACAAGACAAGGACAGAACAAGACACAGAAAACAGATCAAGACTCAAACAAAGGAAAAAGAAAATCAAAGGACACGGATAAGAAGGAAAAACGACACAACAAAAGAAAGAAGCAATACCAATCATATCCATAATCTCAGCACTCAATGAACTAGCAAAGCACATTCAACTATGCAATTATGAATCTCAACAAACAAGTAGAGTTGCAAATTTAAGATTAGGCACACAAATATCAATTTAGTCAAAAACCTAAGCAAACAAGGATCATCCTCAAGGTTCGCTCGCCACTCTCTAATCTAGGTCCGGTCAAGCCACTCAAGAAAATAAAGTTCATCCATCACGATAAAAGAGTGTCACAACTGCAATATCAAGGAGGTCTTTTTCTTTGGTTGTAATGGGGCTTAGGACATAGACAAATTTTTGTTGGTATGGGTCCTAGGGGTTCTAAGCTCCACAAATTGTATCAAGATGTCATGCATGTTATACTTGCTAAAATTGAGATAATCAAAAATTGGAATCCAATTCCTACTATAAGGATAAGCACATCAGATGCTGCCTTTCGTAATCCTCAATCTTTTTTTTTTTTTTTTTTTTTTCAGCAGCATATATATTTAAACAGCATATATATTACACCAAAATTCAGCCTATTTTTCGAATGCTGAAACAAATTGAACTTTTCAATACTCAAAATTCAGAAATTTGTCAACAATTATTTTGCACCATAAATATAATAGAAAACACACATAGTAGGTAATAGAATATAGATAGATCAATCTCAATCAAGCTTGTAAAACATACAATGACATGGGAAAAAGAGAGGCTAAAACGGCCTTGGTTTGCATTTTTCTGACTATATCAAAGAATAGGACAAGGCACAAATTAGCTCACTAGGGGATAATGTAAGTTAGGAAATATTGTCGCAGTTAAATGGCTCAATCCCTAATGCCTCCTATCACTTATCACAAATGACTCACTTTTATTGCAACTTCATGAACAAGCTCTCTCAATAAAATTAGTAGGAAATGTCCTACTTAAATGGCTCAAATCTAATATAAGGAGTGTGTAAAATTCGATCCACAATTTACATATTATTTGTCATCCCAAATCACATACAAATGTGCACCATCTCCTACTCTTCATAACAACCACAAGTTTGCATATTGAGACATAAAGCACAATCAAACATGCTTAAATCAAGAACACAAGTGCATCAACAACTTCAATTTTTGGCATTCTTGGACGACACAAAAGAAAATGACGAGACAAAGAGAAACGAAGTAGAGACATCCCCCTCCTTACACTTAACCCCTTGTGTGCCCTCACACAAGAAAAGACAAAGGTAAAAGACGGAGAACATGACAACACATAACAAAATACCTCCTTACACTTGATCGTTACAAACGAGCAAGTAAAAGAGAACTAAACAAGACACAACCACAAAAAACACATAAACACATGAAAAGAAAAACAAGAACAGAAAATAAAATAGGGAGAATGGCATCACCGATCGCCCGGAGGCGGAAGACGAGAGAGAGAACCGTGCGCTCCAATTCTTTGACATCATGACTCCGCTCGTGATTTCCTCCTTACACTTAAGCTTTTTGACAACTTCATAGCTTAGATCTGGAAAAACAACAAGAAAAACAGGACGAAATAGAAATAAACAAAATAAAAGAAATAAGGGTAAGAAAATAAATCGGGCTGCCTCCCGGTAGTGCCTTTCTTTATTGTCTTTGGCTAGACTCTTTCGAGATCAAGAATAAGAGGGAATGGACAAGCGAAGCTCATCCACTACCTCCATCTTTCAGCAACATGGAATAATTTCAAACGGTGACCGTTGACAGTGAATTCTGTATCAGAATCCAATTTGGAGATGGTCACGGCTCCATTTTTTGAGACATATTTAATCCGGAAAGGACCAATCCACCGCGAACGGAGCTTGCCCGGCATGAGACGGAGGCGAGACTGATATAGCAACACCAACTGTCCTTCTTCAAACTTCTTGGTACGGATATGTTTATCGTGCCATGCCTTTGTGTAATCCTTGTACCTCATTGCTGTGTCATAAGCCTCGCGTCGGATCTCCTCAAGCTCTTGTAGCTGATATTTTCTCTCTTTTGCACATCCAGTTAGATCCATATTGATCTTCTTTACAGCCCACCATGCTTTGTGCTCCAATTCCACAGGTAAATGGCAAAGCTTCCCAAAGATAAGCCGATATGGAGACATAACTAAAGGAGTCTTGTAAGCAGTACGATAAGCTCATAAGGCATCGTCTAACCTTAAACTCCAATCCTTCCTAGAAGGATTTACGGTTTTCTCCAGTATAGCTTTTACTTCCCTATTGGAGACCTCAGCTTGCCCATTTGTTTGTGGATGGTAGGGTGTAGAGATACGATGCTTGACACCGTATTTCTTCATGAGGGCTTCTATGGTGCGGTTGCAGAAATGGCTTCCTTGATCACTAATGATGGCTGTCGGCACTCCAAATCTGCTGAAAATATTAGTTCTAAGGAATCCTGCAACCACTTTAGAATCATTAGTCCTTACGGCCTTAGCCTCGACCCATTTAGACACGTAGTCCACAGCAAGCAGAATGTACAAGTTCCCGCATGAACTCGGAAAAGTACCCATGAAGTCCATGCCACATACATCAAAAATCTCACAAAAGCGCAATGGCTTCTGGGGCATTTCATCCCTCTGGGATATGTTACCGGTCATTTGGCAACGTGTACATGTCTTGCAAAAATTGTATGAGTCGAGGTTTAAGGTCGGCCAGAAAAAACCTGCATCCAAAACCTTTCTGGCAGTACGTTTTGGACCAAAGTGTCCACCATAAGGGGAAGAATGACAATGAAAAAGAATCTCACCTTGTTCAATTTCAGGAATGCAACGGCGAATTACTTGATCCACTCCCATCTTCCATAGTATTGGAGAGTCCAAAAAATATTGTCTACACTCACTCTCCAATCTTTTCTTTTGAGCATGTGTGAAATTGGATGGAAGCTGCTTGGAAGTCAAGTAATTTACAATGTTAGCAAACCAAGGAAATTTAGAAAACTTACCAATGGCATTAAGCCATTCTGGAACAGAACAGGTCTGTATAGTCGGATGGAGCCGTGGCTGAATTGTAGCTGTAAAACACTGAGCAGGGGTCTGTCTATCAAAACATACCAGACTGGTGATAGACTCGGGAACAACATATAAATGCTCCTCAGGAAAAGTCTCTTTGATTGATCGTTCGTCTTCTGCTTGAATCAAACGGCTTAGATGGTCGGCCACTTGATTCTCTGCTCCCTTCTTGTCTTTTACCTCCCAATCAAACTCTTGAAGTAAGAGTATCCATCTTATCAATCGAGGTTTAGACTCCTTCTTGGATAGAAGGTGTTTGACGGCAGCTTGATCAGTGTAGACAACAATTTTGGAACCAAGTAAGTAGGATCTGTACTTGTCAAAGGCGAAGACAATAGCCAACAATTCCTTCTCCGTGGTAGAGTAATTGCACTGAGCTGAGTTAAGTGTCTTCGACGCATAGTATATCACATGGCTCTCTCTTCCGTTTTTCTGTCCCAAAACTGCTCCTACGGCTCTGTCAGATGCATCACACATGATCTCAAATGGCTTGTTCCAATCAGGTGGTTGCATTATTGGGGCAGTAGTGACCTTTGTTTTAAGGAGGTTGAAGACCTCCTTACACTGATCATCGAACACGAACTCAACCTCTTGCTGTAAAAGTCTTGTCAGTGGTTGGGCTACCTTTGCAAAGTCCTTGATGAAACGCCGATAAAATTCGGCGTGTCCTAGAAAACCTCAGATCTCCTTTGCAGATGTAGGTGGTGGCAGCTTTGCAATTAGATCAACCTTGGCTTTGTCCACTTCAATCCCTCGGCTAGAAACCACATGACCGAGTACAATTCCTTCGGTCACCATAAAATGGCACTTCTCGTAGTTGAGCACCAAGTTTTTCTCCACACATCGAGTAAGGACTTTGTCTAGATTCTTCAAGCATTTGATGAATGAATTCCCGTAGACAGTGAAGTCATCCATGAACACCTCAATACAATCTTTGATCAAATCCGAAAAGATGCTCATCATGCACCTCTGAAAGGTGCCCGGTGCATTACACAACCCGAACGGCATACGTCTGTATGCAAAAGTGCCAAAGGGACAAGTAAATGTGGTCTTGTCCTGATCCTCCTCCTTCACGTGGATCTGAAAATAGCCGCTATAGCCATCTAAAAAGCTGAAGTAAGCTTGGCCTGGAAGCCTCTCTAACATCTGATCAATAAAGGGTAACGGAAAATGGTCTTTCCGTGTAGCTTCATTCAACTTCCTGTAGTCTATGCACATACGCCATCCTGTCACCAATCGCATCGGCACAAGCTCATTCTTCTCGTTCTCTACCACTTGAAAGCCAGACTTCTTTGGTACCACGTGAACAGGACTCACCCACTTGCTGTCAGAAATAAGGTAAATGATACCCATAGAAAGAAGTTTAAGTACCTCTTTCAACACTACCTCTCGCATGTTGGGATTGAGCTTTCGTTGGTGGTCGCGGAATGGCTTGCTCTCCAGCTCCATATGAATGGAATGGGTGCAGATGTCAGGACTAATGCCGGTGATGTCGGCTAAAGTCCAGCCAATCGCCTTCTTGTGCTTCTTCAAAATTGTCAATAAAGCATCTTCTTGACTCTGATTTAACTCATTGCTGATGATGACTGGCAGTGTGTCACCATCTCCAAGATAGGCATACTTCAAATGCTTGGGAAGTTGCTTCAATTCGAGATCTGGGGGCTTCACCAATGAAGGCAGAATTCTGTCAGATTCGGCCTGTCTGGGCAGATCGGCGATACTGCTGACAGCAGCATACTCTGGTGCTGCATAGAGTGCCTTGATGCTATCTCGAATCTCTTCATCTCTGATATCCTTAAGATCGAGATCAGTTAGTCCCTTTATCAAGCTTAGCTCCATTTTATCCTGCAACAAATGCGTCTCAAGATAATCTTGGACAAAACTCTCAATCTCGTCAGCAGAAAAAGCCATTTCATTCTCATGATCATAAGGTTTCTTAAGTGCACTAGCAATATGATGAACACATGTTTCATTATGATATCGCACACTAATAGAACCTTCATCTACATCAATAACAACTTTTACAGTTTTTAGAAATGGTCTTCCTAATAGAACTCCTGCAGTCCCTTCAACTTGCCTATCACAAAGTCATTAATTCTCACAAGGATGTTCTCAAGTAACCCAACAGGTGCTATGCATGATCTATCAGCAAGCTGTATAATCACATCAGTAGATACCAATTCAACTCCAGATAATTGATTATACACAGAGAGTGGCATAACATTAATTGATGCTCCGAAATCACACATAGCCTGATTTACCATAACATTTCCCATCAAACAGGGTAAAGTGAACATACCTGGATCCACGCATTTAGTAAGGAG
This sequence comes from Lavandula angustifolia, assembly GCA_028984105.1. Lineage (NCBI taxonomy): Eukaryota > Viridiplantae > Streptophyta > Magnoliopsida > Lamiales > Lamiaceae > Lavandula > Lavandula angustifolia. The sequence goes on along the minus strand of CM054815.1, from coordinate 8,586,712 downwards.
CATCTTTTGGATGATTGCTGACACACAAGTGTCCATCAATACTGTCCCAGTCTGCTGGATCTTGCCCGCTATGAAATCTTTCACAAATTTCCCAAATTGTGGAATTTTTACAGCTTCCAAAAATGGAACGTTGATTTCTAGCTTCCCGAACAACTTCACATAATCTATATGATCCTTGTTTGGTGTTCTCTTCCTCTCCAATGCTTCAGGAAAAGGTGGAGGTACAGCAGCTTTTGGGTCTGACAGGACAGATCGGCCTTCCCTGGTTGGCAGAACTTCATTAGTAACATGCTGCAAGTCTGTCAGGTCATTCTGGGCGGTCGGACCTTCACTGTCAGACAGCTCTCCTTCTGTCAGACCTTCTGTTCGGTCGTTCTGGGCAGAAGGACCTTCTCTGTTTGTCAGCTCAGTCTTGTTGAAATTTGCCCTTGGCTTTGGTTCAGACAACTCTCTTCCACTTCTCAATAAAATCTTACTACAATTATGAGAGTTTGGATTTGGTTCAGTCTGAGATGGGAGTTTACCTTGATTTCCTTTTATTTCTTGAACAGAAGAATTTAGCTTTGAAATCTGCTTGGCCAAATCCTCAAAGGTGCTTTGAGTATCCCTTTTAGTCTCGGTAAACTCCTCCTGCATCTGTTGCTGGTAGGCTATGGCATTCTTCTGTGAGTTGATCATCTCAGCCATCATCTTCTCAAGAGGGCTGCTCTGGTCTGTCTGACCAGAAGGACCAGTCTGCTGCTGAAACTGTTGTGGATATTGCCTTTGATGTGGAGGTCTATAGGGTTGCTGAAACCCTTGTGGCTGCGGTGGCTGATATTGTTGATGTTGATAAGTAGGTTGTTGGAATGTTTGTTGTGGAGGGTTCCTGGGTGCTTGTGGTACTTGTTCATCTTGCCTCCACCTCAAATTCGGATGTACCTTGTTTTGATTATTCCAATTACCTGCTGCAGTAACATCTTCGCCTTGACATTGTAGAGATGTATGCCCTCTTTGTCCGCATGCTCCACATGTATGATCTGCCATTGATCGGGCAGATGAGGAGGAAGAGGAAGGAGGATTCCTTTCCTTAAATAACCTGTCCAATTTATCTTCATGTTGGCTGAACTTCTCCTCCATCTTCATGCCAACCTTCATATCTAGATCATCTAGGAAGTCTCCGCTTGAAAGGTTAACGGACTTCCTCTGCATTCTCGGTCCTTTGTACTGAGATGTGGATTCGGCAAGTCCCTCGATGATTGCCTTTGCATCAGTATAGTAGCTGTTAGCGAAGCTACCTTTCAATCCAATGTTCACCATGGTTTTAGATTCATCTGTCATTCCTTGGTAGAAAATTTGCAGTAGATCTACTTCAGAAAAACCATGGTTTGGGCAGCTATCTACTAGCTTCCCAAATCTCTCCCAGTAGACACCAAAAGACTCATCAAGCTCTTGATTGATTCCGGATATCTCTTTCTTAAGTACATTCGTCTTAGATTGTGGAAAGTATTTATCCAGGAATGTTTGACGCATCTGAGCCCAAGTAGTGATTGATCTAGGTCTCAATCAGGAAAACCATGCACGAGCTCTATCTTGTAGGGTAAAAGGGAATGCTTTTAGCTTGAAAGCATCCAGATGTCCTTGTCTGTGCAGATCACAGACCTGATTAAATCCCTCCAGGAAAGCAAAGGGGTTTTCATTCAGCTTCCCGTAAAACTTTGGACATGCCGCTACCAAATTCAGCTTCACATCTATCTGTTCCGTGGTAGTTATGTGGATTGGTCCGGGCAAGTCCTCTCCCAAGTTCCTCGAACCTGAGTTTATCCTCAGATTGGCTCCTTCATCTTCAGCCATTCTTTCTTCTTCAAATTCAGAATTGCTGCTTTCAGAATACAGGTCTATCTGACCTGTCGGACCGATTCCAGACTCTAATTCACTGGTTTTGTCCTCTGTCTGGTCAGCCGGACCTGTTTCTGCTCTTGACAACACCGGTTGCTTCTGCAGCTTTGTTGCCTTCCTATTCCTTTTCGCAGTCTTTTCAATTTCTGGATCAAAGTGTAGAAAAGGGCGGGAAGACCTGCTCATGCAACACTTAAAAAGCACAAAAGATCAGTAGGAAAAATAAGCTTAAATAAAACACCGCTCCCCGGCAACGGCGCCAATTTGGTGATCGCTGTTTTACACCAAATAATCCTGCAAAATTTGCTAGACCAAGATTTAGTATAGCACAGGTATCGAACACAGGGAACGGAGTAATTCAAGCCTAAAAATCCTATTAATCAGAGTTTTGGTTAGCTACCACGCAATTTTGGGGATTTTCTTATAACCTAAGAATTATGAAAGCAAGCAAGAATTTAACACGAAATTTACTAATGCAAAGAAAAGCGGGTCCAGCAAGATGATTCACACACACTCACAATCGATCACTGACACTAATAATTAATTAATTCACTTAAATCAATTGGTTGTAGGATACCGTAGTTAAATTGACATACCCCCTATTCCCTCTTAATTAATCGGTAGTCGCCATGGTGGGCATTGAAACGACTACTTCTCTAAATTAGATGCAATCTACGTTGGTGGGCAATCAATAGATTTAACACCTAATCAGCTTTAAGAATTAAGGGAACCCAATTTAGGAGCCTACTCGTATGGTGGGCATCTAATAGTCTCCTACCAAATTAATCCAATTGTCCTAAGAACAATTTGCTACTTATTTAGCCTAATCCCATGAGAAACGATGGAAGTACTAAATTAGCGATGAATTAAATTAAGTAGGGTGATCAAGCCTAGATTAATTAATCCAATTAATTAAACCTACATTAATTCAGAACTCAAGTGATTAATTTTAAGTCCTAGTCTCACGAAATTTAAGTGGTGTGTGTTTCACATCTTGCCGGCCCCTAAAAAGAATTAGCTACGCATATTGACCGGACTGGACAAAATACAAAACATGCTGAATTTCATTAAATAAATATAAACGAAAATTTTAACTATTTATTAAATAATTCAAAACACTAAGTGCAAGGAATTAAAATCCTAGAATAACAAATTTCATAAATTAAAAACTACTAAGAAACCATCCATAGGTTAAGATAATTCAAATCCAGAAATTCAAATGAAAATGTTAAATTAATGTTTCTCCAAATCAAACCAAAGCTCATAAATTAAAAGAAAGAAATTCGAACTTAAAAGTGATAACCCTTCGATCGGCTTCCTTGGAACTCCTCTCTCAGTGAAGACTTGGATGAGGGAATGAAGAAAGCTATTGTATGAAATAGAAGTGATGAATGAGGTGATGCTTTCTTCCTCCCTCAAGGTGGGTTTATATAGCCCCATTCTTTCCTTATCGGTCACATAAACATTAAAGGACTTAATGGTAAGAATCCCCTAATTCTCTCCTTAATTGACCATAATTCTTCAATCAACATGAAATTAGGTATTGATTCCTTTCTTCAATCAATCATGAAATCAAAGATTGATTCCTCTCTTCAATCAACATAAATTCATCAAGATTGGAAATCAATCTTTTCAATCTTTCCCTCCTTTGGCTCTTAATTTGATTTCTTCCAATTTTGAGCATATATTCCTTAAATCTCACAACCGCCACCTCAATGCCTCGTCAATGCCACGTCATCAATAAGCACTGCAAAATAAGCACCAAAACAAATCCAAGTACCACAAAATATGCCAAAATACACGAAATATGGATAGTACGAAATAGACTTATCAATTGTCCCATAATTATCAATTTCCAAATTATTATCAATTTCCGTATTATTATGGATTTACTTCGAGTTTTCAAGTTCCGTATAGTTATCCATTTCCTCCTACTCAATTTCTATCATAGGTGAATAACTCTCAATTTGCATCACATTATGGGATGCAGTCGAATACATCCCACTTCCAAAATATAGTAGGCTCATTTTCTGGCTCGAGCACGTGTCATTTCACTTTCCTAGTTCTCCATTTTTTTCCACATTCTTCACAAACGGGGCTAGAACATATTAGTCTTTCGATGAAGATGATAGAGTCAAGGAAATTATTCCAACCCCTAAAAGTAGTAGTAGGATGCCTTGGTTCTCATGATGAGGAGATATATCTAGTTAAGTCTTGGTGCACCATCGGCACTGGCGCAGGGGTCAGAAATACACAAAAAAAGAAGATTTCTAGGAAAGAGTCGTGAAATATTACAATGATGCAAGGTCGGTCGTGATGATCCTATAAACGAGAAATATGTGTATTCGAGGGGGGGGGGGGGTGGGGGAAATACACCTATTAAAAAACTTTTATCGATTTTATAAGAGTGTAAGTGCGGAAGTAAGTAAGCCATTTGTTCTTGTCTGAAAAACTCTTTTAACGTGTGAAAGGTAGTTGAATGCTGAAGCAAAAAGTCAGGAAATAAACAGAAAGCAGTAAAGTGTGCACATGATGTATAGTGGTTCGGAGATAACTCCTACGTCTACTCTTCCTGACACTGTCAGGGATTACTCTTATACCAAAACTTGGCCGAGTTCTGTTATACTTCTTCTTCGTCGTCGTTTACTTCGACTTCTACTATGTTTCCAAACAAACAATACAATACAAACTCTTCAACACTACTAACTTGGGTTTGAGTTTGGTTTCTCTAACAAGAGATGTCCTTACAATGATCTGGACCTTCTTAACTAAATAAGGATGATGATTAATGCTTAGCAATACTTGGAACTGGTGCATTTCAAGATAAAGACACAACTAATAACAAAGGTCTTGATAAGATTTCGAGCCTGAGTTCTTGAAAATTTTTTAGATAGTTTTGTGTCCTTGTTTGATCCAAGGTTCTTCATATATATAGTCATCTTTTCATATAGATCCGTTAGAGAGAGATCTACTAGGGTAGGTGAGCTAGGGTTGAGGCAACGGATGTATTTTGAAATAAAGATGCAACACCGTCTCCCTACAACTCCAAAAAGGCGTTGTTGACAATTGTTCCTCGAACAATGCGTATGCCAATGTGTCACTCGCTGATTTACTGGAGAAGATATGGTGGTTGACTCGAGAGAAATCTTGGCGAGCATACCTCGTATGATTCAAGTCAGTTAAGTAAACTTCAGTTTCGTTGAAAAGAGATCAGTGACGAGTCAATCAGTATCCAGAGAGGATGATCAGTAACAGGTCACAAGGAGAATGATGATTCCTATCCGTCCGTCAGGGAGCATGCGAAGACATCCTGAAACGAAAAAAATATAGAGGATACCTGACATAAGGTCCTAAATACATGTTATGACTTGGTTCATCATCAGTCAGAGTTTTGGATCTAAATCAAAACTCTATTATTAAAATCATATCCCAACAGGTCGGTACTTATGCCCGCGATGTGTTAAACAACATTATTATCAGTTTATTCCTAATGTAAATAAATTTTCAAGCTGGTACAATAATTTTTTTGACAATCGGGCAAGCGTGCAAAGCGGTGAAGACGTCTCAGAGGCTGCACAAGGTAGGTGGCGCAAAATGCACGAGATAAAGTACTTCAAGTTCCTCTATGTATGGAAGATAATGAAGTTGGTAGAAAAATGGATTTTCTTCATCCGACCTCTTCCCTCCACATGGATTTTCTTAAAACAGATAAAATGGGTTGAATAAGTTTTGAACACCTGCCGCATGCAATGTTACATTAGAAACATGTACCTAGATAAAAGTTTGAACCAACTCAATCAACTCATTACTTTTATTGCAAAAAGTAAGAGAAGAGAGAGAATTGATACTTATTGTTGCACGAATGTAGGGAACTTTATAGGGTTAAAATAGCAGGAAATGTATATTTTTGCATTTTAGAGATGAAGTGTACATTTTTGCATTTTTTGGTGTTTGAAGTGTACATTCTTGCAAATTCCCTAAAAGTTATATGCACTTTGATTAAAAATTATATGCACTTGTACACTTTGATTTAGAACTATATGCACTGTTGGGATGAGATTCAACATGATAAGATTTAAAGATCCCAAAACCCTTACCAGAATGATGGGCATTCGATATTGTAATAGCTTAGTTGAGTCCAATTGTTAGGAACTCAGTAGGCTAGAGTTCAGTAGCTGTGCACTCAGTACAAGATTCCGCACTCAGCCGGAGAACTCAGCATCGAGGAAGTCAGTTGGACAGCTATCGACCAACTGAATCTGCAAAGGATTTCGAGCCTGCCAACTGAATTGTTCAGACGAATGTCAATGGAGGTACATCAGTTGAAGGTCCGATGATTCAGAGGAAGTCAACTCATCGTACTTTGAGTTTGAACAAGCATCACCAACTCTCATAAACCCTTAACCAATAAGGAGCCGACAACGCCTTACATGCTCTGCCATAAAACTGCTCCTAGCAGGAAAAAGAGAAAATCTCTACAGTACCACTACTCAACGTTCAAATTATTATGGCCGTTTTCCTTGTCTTAGTCGACATGTGTCTAGACTCCCTCCAATAGATCTATTCACAAATCGGAGACTATAGATAGAGAAGAGTCTTCATGAAAAAGACACCGGGAACCAAAGCAATCAAAGCTCAAACACTCTCTAGCGAACTTACAGTGATATTCAAGCGAAGAACTTGCACTTAGAATTAGACTTTCTTTAGTTCTTCTCTCTAGAGAATACTTGTTCCTTTTCTCTATCTAAGTGTGCTTATTGTAATACTCTCTCCTATTTTTTTGTATGATGTTTTACATTTTATATTTTTTGTATAATGTATGATGTTTTATATTTTTTTGACCTATCTACCCTTATTCATTTAATAAGTCTCTTTATTTCCTTCATTTAATAGTTTGATGGTCCATATCTTTTACTCATGTATTCATTTAATATTTGATGGTTCATTTCCTTTTATCCATTCTTAAATTCTATAAATTATCCAACCAAGCTTCTACAAAATTGCATATTGGATAAATCGAAGTTTCAAGTATGGATGCAAGGGAAAATAGCAAATTAAAATAAAAAATGCAATTTGTTGTCCATGATGAAATTGAGGATGCAAAAGCATCTTTGGAGAAAGCTCTTGAGGTGACAAATATATCATTGCAAAAGGCTGAGTATGTAGCTTTTAAAATAAGTGATGCGAGGAGAGTCGATGAGTTTGTGCGTGTCTGATTCTAATATTGAAGACGATGGCCATCAATCCTTTACACCTTCCATTCGTCGTGGTGAAATTAACGAAGAGAAACCCATCGAGACTATTCAGGATGTGCGAGATGAGATGCTTAGGATTATTGTACCAAGATTATTTGAGAAAAAATAGATGACGAGGATAATATTTTCATATTGTTTAAGTTATTGTGAAGAACTTTTTAAGAACTCAATTATTGCAGTTATTCAATATCAATAATCTTAGTTGTTGCACATGTTTGAGTATTCTCCTCTCAATCTTCGCGTTATATTCTCCATATTTTAACTTTTTAAACAAGATTGATTGATGTTAATCCATAAATATCTTTGTTAATAACCGAAATTTAGGGATACTTGATAAACAAAGTAACTAAAATAAATAAAACTCAAAAAATATTTTCTCATACATGCTAACATCCAACTTCGAAATAACATGTCTTCAATCATTCCTATGCATTCCTTCTACGAGGTGTACAACCACCAAATCTTTGCTCGCTTGCACTAATGTAGGCTCACATGAAATCTGTGTTGCAAGACGACCTAGTCTTTGAAGTCGCACTTTGTTTTGTGAGGAATTTTATATCGATTTCCTCCCCCTAATTTCATAGCCTCTTTCATACACAATTGCAATGTCAACCATACATGGTTTAGTTTGATGGACGAATAGTCATGAAACGCCTTTTCTACTGCATGAACAAGTTCAGGGATACTTTCCGCACGCATTTTTTGCTGCAAAGATTGTATGACCCTGAAAAATCCAAGGTCAAGGATATTGAAATTAGGAGAGTTTGGAGGTTGACAAGTTAATCTAATGTCAAATCCGAATTGTGAATTCATGGCTAGAAAATCAGGGTCATTAGGAGGAACATGCGTTCTGGCATTGTCTTGTTGAATGAAAATAATTTCTTCGTGTTCCAATCTTGGCCACTTCTCACAAATTGCCGTAATAACCTTTTCTATTAAAAACATTTTTATAGTCTCTCTCTTAATAGATGTAATTGCTTTCATCTCCATGGTACCAACATGTCTATTTCTACTAGTTCTTCTAGCTAGTTGTTCAGTGACAAATGGCCAACATCCAATTTTACGATTAAATACTACATTTCCTTCATCATCAAATCTCGGACGGGCCGTGGCTGCTAAGAACATGAGTTTAGCAATGAAATTCTTATTTTGACATGATCGGCCAGGATCGTCTTCATCATCGACTAAGTAATAAGTTTGATCATTTTTCGTCATGTAAAACAATTTTTGTCAATATGCACATAGTTATACATCCCCTTAAACTTAGGATCGTCCAAGATTGTGCTTTCGTCAAGCATCGACAAGCAAAACTCTAATCGAGACGTTTTATTTTTCTCTTTCAGATGAGGTTTGATGGCACTTGAGTGACGATGTAGGACACCTTGCTTGAAAAGGTTATACAACTTTGAGTAGCTAACTCCTAAAGCATTTGAAAGAGATGTTAGTGGTGTTCGTTGATGTAACTCTAGTTCTCGGACCTGACTTAAATCAACCTTAATTCGTTTGCGACCACAATTCCGTGTCCTTTTTGATGAAAAGTCGACATCTATGCCTGATGGAGTGCTTTTATGAATTTTCCATATTCTTTGTACTGTTTACACACTCTTGATATTGAACATAGCTTGCACCTCTTTTGTCGTATTCCTTTTCAATTTACCATTCACACTCTTCTCCAACAAAGTGCGGTAAGCTGCCCACCGTTCAATGTCGGTTAGGACATTTCTTTTCCTTACTCGAACATTGCCATTGTGAATTTCCGCACAATAAATTAGTTATTCCATTCAAATAAATTAAGAAAACAAAGCATGACTAAATTGACTTAAGCTAGATGATTACTGGAAGTCTGGAATGCATCAGAAACATTATTTAGTTGTAGTATTACATGGAGATACAAAGATCAATCATGTGCCTTACTAACATATTTTGGTCCACTAACAAGATAGACAAGATCTTTTTCCATCATTTTAGATACAAAATCATCTTTGAGTCAGGATAATGCTAGTATAGTTTCCAATAATTTTAAAAGAATGCAAACTTAGATCTATCGTATCTTCGAATAATTCTTAGGAATAAATAATGAAATAGGCTAAAAATATGAACAAAAGGCACCATAATATCATCAATACTCGGAAGTGCAAGTTCTTAAATTTAACAACAAAGGCACTATTAAAACTCGAAGTTGAGTAGTAAATCACCTCATAAAAAAGACATCCACACCTAATACAAACCTGTAACGAGAATACCTTGCTCTAGTTGTTCGTCAACCAATCCTCTCGTTCCTTCATTTGTAGTCGCCCTTGCATAGTTATCCCCGGTTTGTCGAACAACTATCTCCTCCTCCGACGAGTCTGAAGACGCCCCATCTTTGTCTTCCCAAAACTCATGTAAGTCGAGTTCTAAATCGAAAGGGTATCCAATCTCATGGTTTTCTTCGTTTAATTCGATTATGAAGTTTCCTGATGAAGAATACGTTGCAAAAATTGGAATTTCGTCTTTTTCGTTTTGTAGTTTATCGTCGGTGATGGGAGGAAGTTGGTTTAAATCAATTATGAACTCTGAATCCATATATGGAGATGTGAAGATTAAACTCTCTGCTTGACATATTTATAGAACATAGGAGATGAACTTTTAAATTTTTTAAAACAAAATTTCAAATTTCATGAAGTTGTCTACTAAACTTGTAAATTCCCTCCTTTTTTTTCTTTTGACTCCAAATCTGTTTTATAGATGAACGAATGAAAACTCCATAACATACCAGATTTGAAGAAGAATACGTAAAAATGATCTAATATTTTCCACAATTACGTACTATTGTGTTGACTGTTGATTTTTTAGTGGCATAGTAATTGTCTCATTAAAAGTTCATTGTCATCAATAAGGTTAATATAGGAATAAATTTCTTTTATTAATTAGTGTGCAAATGGCTAAAACATCATACAAAAAAAAAATAGGAGGGAGTATTCAATAGCTTAGAACCTCGAAGGAGTTCATCTTTTGAACTGTTCTTATTGTAATCTCCTTCTTAGTTGGAGAAATTCTAACCTTCAAAGGTTAAGAACTGTAAAGTCACTTCGACTATAAGTAGATTTCTGTCTTGTGTACAGATTGACTGAGGCTTGCTCAGTATAAGCAAACAAGTGAGAGTTTGTCTTGTGAACAGATCAACCGAGGCTTGCTCAGTATAATTCATACAAGAACTCCTGCTTAGTTTAGGACAGTGGACGTAGGACCTAGCGTGTCCGAACCACTTTAAAAATCGCCTGTGTTGATTTTAACTGTTGCATTGATTAACTGTTCATTCTGCATTCAACTGAGTTTTAATCAAACAAGCATAAAACGGATTTTCACTAAGGGCCTACACTTCCGCACACAACCTCTGTTGCTGAACTACTGTTCACTAACATAAGTCAGTAGGACTGTACTCAGTAGGAGAATCTCTGCCCACGTGATCGAGAAAGCTTATTTAGCTAACTAACAAGTTCAGTAGCAATCTTCAGCATCAGCTGATTTTCACGTTCTAAGTTTTGAATTTGTATTTAGGTGTATTCACCCCCCCCCCCCCACACACACACCTGAAGCTCGTCTCTGGACCAACAATTGGTATCAGAGCGATGTTCTTCTTGATCATCATTATCTGTTTACTAGTCTAACTCGAACAGATCCTGAAAACCGTTTTCTCTGCACTTACATCTCTTTATAGCATCCTATACCATATTTTTCAATATGTATGATTTTTCAGGTATTAGGACATTACCCATGTTTTCAGCAGAAAAACTATGCGGTATGACGGGTGAGGATGGAGGCTCATTTAACATCGCTGCATGATAGCATGTCTGATGTTCTAGAAAAATGACCATTTATTCCTATGATCAACAACGTCGAGATCGTAGTAGAAGGAGCAGTAGGTGTGTTGGGAGATGATTCAGTAGCTCAGTGCTAGTAGATTTAAATGATCCCAAAACCCTAGTTTGATTGATGAACCATTGAGTTGTAATTGTATTGCCGTGTCTCTGAGAGTTTTAGACTCAGTAGACATTCTTTCAGCATGGTTCAGGCGCTTAGTTCTGTATACTAACTTTTCAGTAAACTATCACCCTCAGTACCATGGCGTGAAGACTCAGTAGTGCTGGACTCAGTAGGAGCAGCATACTGAAAGGAGTCAGTGGAACTGAACTCAGCAGGAGCAGTTCACTGAACTCATAGTTGACCTTCAGTAAAGTTGGACTCAGCAGGAGTATACTACTGAACCAAGGTCAGACTCGACAACGGCCAGGCAGTCTCCTTGATTGTCAGTGATCCTACTTGTTAAATCAGTAGAGTCATGCGAGGTTCAGAGAAGTCAGCTTCAGATCTGCCTTGAAGTCTGTTTGTCTCACCTACTTTCTAAGCCTCGACCACTGACGAGCAGCCAGCTGCCTACTTTCTGATTAAAGCTGAAAGTCAACATATTTCCAGAAATGGAGGGAAAAGACTCTTCCAGATCTCTTTGAAAGAGCCGTTAGCTACCCAAAAGAGAGTGACACATGTATCATCATCTCCAACGGATCTTTCCATGACACATCTCTATAAATATAGGGAAGAATTTAAATCGAAGCTCACCTAGAAATCAAGAACACATACGAGCGATTACGAGCAAATTCAAACCGACATAAGCTTTCCGCAAGAACTCCAGAGAAAACCATCAAGCGAAAGGCGACATTCTTGCTCAGAGGGAACCAAGTTGAATTAGATTCAAAGCCTCTAGTATCCAAGCGATTGAATACGAACCCAGAGAGATTATACCTTACTGTTCGTCGCTCTAGAAGCCTCATTCTCGTTCCCTTCCGTCTAACCTAAGCTCAACTGACCATATCTGTAGCATAGATCGAAGGAGTTCATCCCTGAACTGTTCTTTATTGTAAAGAACTCCTTCATAGTTGGAGAGTTTGTCAAACGCTTTCGTTTGATCCTTGTAAACTGAGACTTGCTCAGTATAATCCTCAAGACCAGCGTTTGTCCAGTGAACAAACCGACTGAGACTAACTCAGTATAATAAAAGAGCCTCCTGATCTTTTCGGGACAGTGGACGTAGGATTGTTTGATATCCGAACCACTTTAAAAATCAACGTGTTCTGTGTGCTCTATTTTACTGTTGCATTGATTACTGTTCATACTGAAAATACCTTTCAAAATAATTAAACTATGTTTCAGCAAAGCTTAAAAGATTACACTAATATACTGAAACAGTTTTGATAAAAACGTTTTCTAACTCAACTGAATTGGGCCTACACATTTCCGCACTCTACTGAACTTTACTGAACGGTACTGAATTCTAACTTCAGTCAGCTAGCAGGCCTCAGTATAGTCAGTCACTCTGCCACATGATTCAGAACAACTTATTTGGTCTACTGAACCTGTTCAGCAACACACTCTCCTGAAAAGGACTGTTCGCATTTTAAGTTGAGAAAGTTTTCAGGTGTATTCACCCCCCCCCCCACCTTACACCTGAACGTTTATCTCGCGACCAACAATTGGTATCAGAGCAGGAGTTCTCTAAGACTCTTGTTATCTGAAACTGGTCTACTTGAACGGATCCTGAAAACGTTTTCACTGCATATCATTCTTCATTCATATCACAATTTACAATGTCTGATATGTCAGGAATCAGGATTGTACTCATATTCTCGGTAGAGAACTATGGTGTATGGCGAGTCAGAATGGAAGCTCGTCTGATTTCCCTTCACAATAGCATGACAAAGGTCTTGGAAGACGGATCTATCGTTCCTATGATTGATAGCGTCGAAGTCCAGGATCCACCACAAGGAGGCGGCATGGTGACCAGGAAGAAGATACCCAAAGACAGAAGCCTTTTCACTCGTAAAGAGAAGAAGCTTCACAATCTAGATCGGGTTGCCAGAAACGCCATACTGACCACCCTGAGTGATTCCTATCTCGGAAGAGTTCAGAACTGCAAGTCTGTGAAGGAACTCTAGGATGCTCTGGCGCTACTGAGTCGGGGGACTCAGAAGATCAAGGCGAACAAACTTGCGCTGGAATTTCAGAAGCTGGAGAGACTGTCTCTCATGCCTGGTGACACTATTGAAGATCTCACGTCAGATTTATGGATCTGATTAAGCCTATCAACGGGCTTGGAAAGACGTTCTCCAACCGAGAAATGAATCTCAAAATATCGAGAGCACTGTCGGATGGACATTGGACTCCATTCGCTACATTGCTTAGACATTCTGACCTTGATATTGTTTCTCTTGATCATATCTTTTCAGAATTAAAAGCTAAGGAGTTCGAGTTTGGCCTACCCCAAAGGAAGCATCGAGCTGAAGCTGACACTCAAATCGACCATGCTTTCAAAGCATCAGTCAGCTCAGCAGCTCCAGCATCTAGCAAGGCTGAGCCTTCAATCAACGATCTACAAGAAGGAAACCTCGCCAAGAAATATGCACTGCTTGCCGTGAAGAATCAGAAGGAGAAGGAGAGGCGCAGAAAGCTCTCTAGAGTCGTCAGAGACTCAAAGGGTAAGTCTGAGTATACACCCAAGCACACTCCTGAACCACACACTTCTGATTGCAGGAACAGGGGGATTCAGCTCAGTCGAAAGACAGTGAGAGCAAAGATAGCGAAACCACCTCCTGCTACAACTACAAGAAGCCAGGACATTACCAATACGACTATCCTGAGCTCAGTACAGCTGAGAGAGCAGCACGAAAAGCTCGATGGGAGAAGTTCATCAAAAAGCGTCAAGCATATATTATCGGTGAACTCTCAGACGACTCAGATGAAGTCGACTCCTTCATGGATTCATCAGACGATGAAGTGGCATTCATGGCCGTAGAGCTTGAAGAAGATGCTGAAAAGTGTCTTATGGCAGGAGAAGAGGATGAGGTAAACTGTCACGCACCACTTAACTCCTCTTCACACTGCACACACGACACCATTTCAGGTGCAGAAGAGAATCTGGATATCTCGATCGCATACAAAGAATTATTAGATGAGCAGATTCAGATGAGCTTGCAGCTCAGTAAGATTCAGATGAGCCTGCAGCTCAGTAAGACTCCTCTTCACACTGCTCACACGACACCATTTCAGGTGCAGAAGAGACTTTCTCAGGAGAGTCAGGTTGCTACTGAGTCAAAAGGACTTGTGTTGAGACTCAGGGAGGAGATTAACTCTCTGATGACCAAGTCTCAGTATCAAGAAAATCAGATCTCAGTACTGACCAATGACTTAACTCAGAAAGATACTGAACTGAGTCTACTGAAGCAGAAGTTCTCAGAACTTCAGACTGAGCATGAAATTCTTAAGAAAAGTGATGATGTCTGGAGGAATCTGATGACAGAGCGATACATGGGTGCTGAAAAGAAGCTTGAGGAAATGCTAGCCAGCAACAAGCCTAAATTCTACAAGGAGGGACTCGGGTTCAGTCATGGAGCCTCCTCATCTGCCCCCGTACGCTTAGAGAACCGGCTAGATGATAGGTTTGTTCAAGGGGAGACTATCAATGCTAAGATCCTGAACCCCTCAGCAAAGAACAAACAGAAGATAAAGGCACCTCATCCTAGCTATCAACATTCTGACAAGAAGATCAACTCAAAATCACCCCAGTTCAGTCAAGGGGGAACCAACAGAGTTAAGTGGGCTGATCAGTATGGACCTCCACAGCTGACTCATCCAGCTCAGTATGGGTCATATTACTATGATCCTATAGTCAGGAGAGGATCCAAAAGTCAGAAGAAAAAGAAGAAAGTCATTCAGAAGGCTAAGGTCAGCAGTCCACCAACTCAGAAGATCAGGACTCCTGAACCAGTAAAGCCTCAGAAGTCAGCATCGACCAGTCCAGTGGTCAAGTATGTTGATCAGAGTGGGAAGAAACTGTCTAAGACCACCAGAGTCGCGAGACAGATTTGGATTTCCAAAACTAACATCTAAGGACCCAAAATCAAAAATAAAGGGTACCTGAATATAATTCTGTTTTGCAGGTGCACAAGGACCCTTGGTACGTGGATAGCGGATGCTCAAGACATATGACGTACCAGAGGAACCTACTGAAGAATTATACTGCTGAAGAAGGACCCAGAATCGAGTTCGGAGATAATACAAAAGGCTATACCAGAGGCTACAGAACACTCAGCATTGGAACCGCCACAGTTCCAAGAGAATCATATGTTGAAGGACTTCAACATAATCTTCTCTCTGTTAGTCAATTTTGTGATAACTCGAATAGAGTGATTCTTTACGCTGGTTTCTGTGATGTCATTGACAAATCTACAGGGAAAACAGTGTTATCAGGTTTGCGCTAAAAGAATATCTATGTAGCTAACTGGAACTCAGCTGAACCTGAAGCATGCTTGCTGGCGAGGAACGACAACAGAATGGGGTGGCTCTGGCACAGAAGTCTCAGCCATCTCAACTTCAAGACGCTCAACAAGCTAGCTAGAAACGCTCTAGCAAGAGGACTACCGAATGAAGTATTCAACAAAGACACTCAGTGCGAAGCATGTCTGAAGGGAAAGCAAACTAAGAAGCAAAATCCGCATGTTCCATCGCATTCCACTGATGGAATCCTTCAGCTGCTACAAATGGATTTATTCGGTCCAGTCTCTCCAGTGACGATCAGAGGCAAGAAGTATGCTTTAGTGGTCATTGATGACTACTCGCGCTACACATGGGTCATATTTATTGCTAACAAGTCTGACGTCAAAATAGAGTTGCATGCGCTTCTGAAAAGGCTCATTGTCGAGAAGAACACCAAAATCATAAAGATAGGTTCAAACAGAGGAACTGAGTTCCTTAATTCGATGGTGGAAGAGTTCTGCAAAGCTGAAGGCATAGAGCATGAGGCGTTTGCCGCGCGCACGCCTCAACAAAATGGGATTGCTGATAGGAAGAACAGAACACTCAAAGAAGCAGCAAGAACCCTGCTCGCAGACTCAGGAGTCCCAACTAAATTCTGGGCAGAAGTAACTGACGCTGCATGTTACACTCAGAACAGATCTCTACTGACAAAGCAGCATCAGAAGACACCATATGAAATATGGAACGACAGGAAACCTTTCTTATCTTATTTCCATATTTTTTTGGTGTTCCTGCTTTATCCACAATAATGGAAAGGATTAGTTAAAGACTTTTGATAGCAAGTCAGACCAGGGAGTCTTCTTAGGATACTCCCGGGTCAGCAAAGCCTTCAGAGTTTTTAACTACCGGACCCTTTGCGTGGAGGAAAGCCCTCATGTTGTTTTTAAAGAGTTTGCTACCGAAGACAGGAGCAGAAACTCAAAATCAAAATCTGAGGACATCAGTAAACAACTACAGGATCTTAGCCTAAAAGATAATGTTGAAAAGATCCAGCTGTGTTGGGATGATGATTCAGAAGAGGAAATTGAAGATAAAACTACTGAATCTCAGCCAGCAGCAGACGTAGCTGAACAGATTGACTATACTGAACAGAGTCAATCCCAGGTAACTCAGGTCGATGAAGAAACCCAAGTGGTAACTGAGACCTCTACTGAGGATAATAATTCAGGGGGAACAACTGAAGTTCCTGAGCTGAATGCCCCTGAACCTGGTGACACAGTAGACCCAACTCTAGCAACAGAATTGCTTCAATCTCAGAATAGTACAACTGAAATGCCTAACTCACCTACTATCTGTGTTGAACAAATTTCAGATGAAGAGTTAAAACATCGTCGATCGTGGCTGGATGCTCACACTTCTGACTTAATTATTGGAGATCCTTCAGCAAGTGTAAAGACAAGATTCAGATTCTGTCAGGGAGAAAGCGCTCTATTTTCCTGCTTCTTGTCTACTGAAGAACCTCAGTCAGTTGAGGATGCACTTAAGGATGCTGATTGGATCATCGCCATACAGGAGAAGCTGAATCAGTTCGCGAGAAACGATGTATGGGAGATTGTGGAGAGACCCCGATATCAACATGTGATCGAAACTAAATGGGTCTTCAAGAACAAGCGAGATGAAAACAACGTCATAGTAAGGAACAAAGCAAGACTCGTGGCAAAAGGCTACTGTCAAGCCGAAAGAATAGATTTCGACGAAACTTTTGCTCCAGTTGCAAGATCGGAGGCAATTAGACTATTCCTAGCCTACGCAACACATCAGCGCTTCAGAGTTTATCAAATGGATGTAAAGTATGCATTCCTGAATGGCGTGCTGAAAGAAGAAGTCTATGTAGAATAGCCTCCCGGCTTTCAGCAGGGACATCAAGTTTATAGACTCAGAAAAGCTCTGTACGGGTTAAAACAAGCACCCAGGGCTTGGTACGATACCCTGTCTGAGTTTCTTCTTCAGAAAGGTTGTCAGAAGGGCACAGTAGACCGGACATTATTCAACATTCGACTGGACGACGACATATTACTTGTGCAGATCTACGGAGATGACATTATATTTGGATCTAAGAATGTCACTATGTGTCAACAATTTGAGAAGATGATGAAGGATAAATTCGAGATGTCAATGATGGGAGAGATGAATTATTTCCTCGGATTTCAAGTCAAACAATCAGAGAAGGGAACGTTCATCAATCAAGGCAAATACACTCGAGACCTCATCAAGAAATTCAGTCGCAAATATGAAAATCGATCTTGATAAAGAGGGAGTATCAGTAAACCATACTGAATTTTGCGCTATAATTGGTTCTTTATTATATCTAACTACTACACGACCTGAAATAACTTATGCTGTAGGTGTCTGCGCTCGATTGCAGGCGAATCGTAAGCAGAGCCATATGGACTTAGCAAAGAAGATTCTTCGCTATCTCAGAGGAACACCTGACATGGGTTCATGGTATCCAGCAAATGATAATATTGAACTAACTGGTTATTCTGATGCTGACTATGCAGGATGTAGGATTGACCAAAAATCAACTTCGGGAACTTGTCAGTTCCTTGGCAGTAAGTTGATCTCATGGTTTTCAAAGAAACAACATTCAGTAGCGACGTTAACTACTGAAGCTGAATACATGGCTGTCGGAAGTTGTTGCGCCCAAATCCCTTGGCTAAGACAGCAGCTACGCGACTATGACGTTATTCAGAATGAAGTGCCGATCTTCTGCGACAGCTCCAGTGCAATTGCAATCACTCAGAACCATGCACTTCATACTAGATGCAAGCTCGTGGACATCAGACACCACTTCATTCGTGATCATGTCGAAAAGAAGGATATCAGGATGGAGAAGATCCATACTGACCATCAGAGGGCCGATATTCTGACCAAGCCTCTAGCTGAAGCCAGATTCAGAGAACTTTCAGTAGAGCTAGGTCTTCTAGACCCTACTGACTCAAGTCAGTGAGTGGATTCAGGAGAGGAGCATTCAGCAAGGGGGAATGTTCACTCTCAGTACTGAACTCATTGAGTACATGGAGATTCAGAAACCATCTACACGAGGTATCAGCTGACTACGATGTTCAGCTGACAGGTTTGCGTATCTCTACTCAGTAGCCAACATTATATTTAATGCATTAATGATTCTGAGTCAGCATCGTATTCAATGCCTTAGGAGAATGTCATTTAATATAACGATTTCTATTAAATGCACGACATTCTATGCTAAGATTGTTGAACTCTGCCGAGCATTAAATGCTTATCTTATCAAGTTACTTCTTTGGCTATTTACAACTGTAAGTTGATCATTACCTATTTTATAACATAGAACCCTGGCCGTCCATCTCATAAAGCAGATTTAAACTGAACCGTTGATATGAAACTGTTCATCTTCTTGATCACATATATTACGTTCAAAGCCTGAAAAGCCGCCATTTTCGCTCTGCAACTTAAAACCCTAAATTTTCTGAGAATTCAATCTATCATTTGCTAACTGCTTTCAAGACTTCGCAGAAATTACTACGATAAAATTACATGCGTATTCAGTATCCCATGTTTATTTGTAATATTATTTTTCGATACTGATATTTTGTTTTGCAGATTATAGTCATGGCATCAAAGAATGTTGTTGTTCCTACCCCGGCCAACATCGTAGAGATCCTACCTTGAGAAATATCATGTTTGGTGCGAGCCAATCATGGAGTTCGACTCCTGTGAACTTGAGTTCATGACAGATATATTCGAGGCGCTAAGGGCGTCAGGCCTTGAAAGGTTCTTGTCTCGGAAGCCAGCCTTCTTTCTTCAACGACAAGTTTCAGAGCTGTACTTGAACTCTGATTCGGTTGATGGAGATATTGTGGGGAGGTTCATCATTCACCACGTCATAGATCCTGCCCGTGCTAACTTTCAAATTAAACAGATGTCCATTAAGCAAGCTCTCCAGAGGAGCTTTCAGTTGCCCAGCACGGGAATCAGTATCACTAGATACAAGGACGATTTGCTCGATGAGTATTTGGAGATCTTCTACGGCGAGCCAACAACATTCAGGGTCGCATTCCTGAAAAACTCAATGCTGCCTAAGTACAGAGCACTTGCTTATATAGTCACTCAGATTCTGACTAGCCAGGCGGGCTCTTTTGACCAAGTGTCCAGACCGAAGCTCCAAATGATGATGGCAATCTATGATAGAACTCAAGTCAATTAGACTTTATTCTTCCTAAAGGAATTTCAGACTCAGGCTGCCAAGTTCGATGACGAACAGCCTAACTGTCAAGGGCAAGCTTCTCTACGGAATGAAGCTGACGGTTATGATCGAGGACTTCTGTGGTGCTGATCACATCACTGGACGTTCCACCCATCAGCAGCGCTCCTTTTGCTGAAAAGACTGTGTCTCCAATTGAGGTAGAAGACTCGGAGACAGGTCCAGAAGCCGAGACCAACGGAATAGAGGCTGAAGCTCTTCAGACCAGAGCCTCCCGAGAAGTCTCAGAGGCTATACCGGAGATATCAAGTCACTCTGACTTGGTTGCTCTCGCGACGCAGGCCAGGCTTCACATGCTTATCAGGTTCCAGGAATGGTTTTCTCTTAACAAGCTGATCCTACACCATACCTGTGAATAACTGCATAAGGAGGAATTGATACTCCGCAAGAAGATAGGCTATTCAGAGCCTGCGGATATCTGCTCCATCGAAGATTTAGTGGTGGTAATGTTGGCCATGCTGAATGATCGTATCCCTTCTACATCAGTCGCGCCTTCTGATGGGTCTGATCCTGATGATCAGGACCCGCCCAGTGATACAGGCCCTGAGAAGCCTGTTGAGGGAACTCAACTGGAAGAGGGTGCCCAACCTTCAACTGCTGAAGTACCACTCAGCATCCTCCCTCCAGTAAAGTCGGCGGCTGGAACCTCTCAGGCTGCGGCCCCAGAACAGTTTTTGCTAGGGTCTGCTTTCGAGGTTGCGCCCAGCCCGAAGAGCCGACGATCAAAGACTGTTGCCAAGGCCCTAAAAATTCAACGCACTCAGAATCGACTTTTGGCCAAGGCAGTCCATAAGACATGGAAGAAGTCTACTCTTGCTCAGAGTGACGAGATAAAGGAGCTGAGAAATTCTATCCAAACCTCAGCAGCTCCTGACTTCTCATGTAAACTCACAAATGCTTTATCAACTCAGAGAGCAGAGTTTGAGAAGCAACAAACATCGCTGGAAGCTGCCCAGAAGCGACTTTTGGAATATTTTAAGGCAACTTAATCAGCACATACTAAATCCGTTTCTTCATTGAGTCAAGCTTCCGAGCTCAGAATTCAATCACTTCAGAAGACTCTTGAAGAGACAATTGAAGCTAAGTTGCAAAGCATTCAGAGACTGGTGGATTCCTCACATATGAAGTACGGTGATGATCTTATTAAAGAGTGGAACGATTTCCAGCTACGTCTTGAGACCATACAGACAACTCTGGATAAGCAGGCTACTGCATTCGATGGTATGAACAAGAAAGTTCATGTCCCTACCCCTGGCCCTGCTGAGGTTGCCAAAAAGGAGGAAAGGACACTGAGGACACCAAGGGGGACTAGATCAGTACGTGGAGCAGCTGGAAGTCGATCAGCTCCCACTGACCCCCAAGGTACTCCAGGTCAGGCCAAGGGTGTCTCAGCAGCGGGTGATGTAGGGCCTGCTGAGACCGGCCCAAGCGGCCTAGGACCAAAGGACTCAGTAACCCAAACTCCCATTGAACATATTCAGGAGGTTGCTTATTTCATTGAGTAGGATTCAGACGAGGAGGAGACTCCTCTGCCTCCTCCAGTGGCAGGAAAGGGGAAGAAAAATCTGAAACTCCCAACCCCACCACAGAAAGGAGCCAAAAGTTACATAAGCCCTGAGGAGAAATCTCAGATTGAGGCCGACGAAAAGCTTGCCAGGGAACTTGCTGAAGCTGAAGCGGCCAATAAGCCAAAGAAAGCTCCGGCTAAGGGCAAAATAAAGGTAGCAGGGGGAAAGAAGACTGGTACTAGGCCTCCCCCTAGGAAGTTAAGAATCGGTGATGAAGCCAACAAAGAGAAGGAAACTGAACAACAGCAACAGCAGGAGACTGGCCAGCAGGGTGAAACCCAATCTAAATCTCAATCACCTGCTGAGACAGACGAACACATTCCCTCCTATGTCCCTTCTAAAGAACAAGAATTGGAGATGGAAGAGATATGGGACACGATGGAGAGGGCTCTAGACAGGACGGCTGAAGCAAGGCAAATCAGTGAAGCCTGAGAGAGGCTCATACTTGCAGATTTAGAAGCTCTCAGGCTGGGAACTGAAAAAGAGGCTCGAGAGAGGGTACCTGATAAGGAAGCTGAAATTCCTTATAAATATAGGCGAAGCAGGAAACCCACTGATCTGAAGATTCACAGATGGCCAAGGATTGACCAATGGATGCCATGGGAGCGGACTCAGAAATGGGAAACTCTCAAAGCTGAATTCATTAAGAGGTACTTCATCTGGAAGTACTGGCCTGACATGCACAAGATAAATGCCTTTGCTGAATGGCTTCTGGTGAGTGACCCTGAGATATATGCCAGAGTCCAAAAAGCCTTAGCTAAAAAGGAAGATGTCCGAGTCCCAGTTCCTAGACCTCTGCCTCCTCCTTAGAAGCTTGATGGATCATTACATATTGGAGTCAGAGAAGGAGAATTCAGAAGTGCCATCAAAGCCTTAGATCTCGATGAGTCTGACCCTGCTGATATGCTGAAGATGCAGAAGCTCAGAAAAGATACCTTCCAGATGTATGGATTGTCGTTGCCGTAAGAGAAGTCCGAGAGATTTCAAAGCACGGATCCAAGCAGTTCAGGAGATAGATAGATAGATAGGTTCTTGTATCTTATTTTGCTTTCTAGAATAGCAAGAGATGTAATGTACTGAATTTCTTATCATATATAAAACATCTTTGCTGTTCGGCCCGACAATATCTTATTGTCTTCATGGCCTTGTTTATTTAAGTTTAACACTCAGAATCACCTAAGTGATTACTGACTCACACACTCACTGCTGATATTTGTGTTAGTCTATTTTACTTAGACTGATAGATCTTTCTTTGTTAGAAGCTTGGGGGAAATTTATTGTATGAGTTTTATTAAGGGGGAAATTGGTGTTAGGATTCTGTATAAGTTCTGATATTTCTCCCCTATATTCCCTTAGTAGATTAGAACTTGAAAGACAACTCCACTGATTCTTCTTGAAATATTTGTAAGGAGTTTGTTTCTAACAGTTTCTAGTGTTAGGTTTTGGCATCATCAAATAGGGGAAAATTGTTGGGAGATGATTCAGTAGCTCAGTGCTAGTAGATTTGAATGATCCCAAAACCCTAGTTTGATTGATGAACCATTGAGTTGTAATTGTATTGCCGTGTCGCTGAGAGTTTCAGACTCAGTAGACATTCTTTCAGCATGGTTCAGGCACTCAGTTCTGTCTGCTGACTTTTCAGTAGACAATCAGCCTCAGTACCATGGCGTGAAGACTCAGTAGTGCAGGACTCAGCAGGAGTAGCATACTGAAAGGAATCAGTGGAACTGGACTCAGCAGGAGCAAGTTCATGGAACTCGAGTTGACCTTCAGTAGAGTTGGACTCAGCAGGAGTATACTACTGAACCAAGGTCGACTCCAAGACCGGCCGAGCAAGTCTCCTTGACTGCCAGTGATCTTACTTGTTAAATCAGTAGAGTCATATGAGTTTCAGAGAAGTCAGCTTCAGATCTGCCTTGAAGTCTGTTTATCTCACCTACTTTCTAAGCCTCGACCAACGACGAGCAGCCAGCTGTCTACTTTCTGATTAAAGCTGAAAGTCAACATATTTCCAGAAATGGAGGGAAAAGACTTTGTCAGATCTCCTTGAAAGAGCCGTTAGCTACCCAAAAGAGAGTGACACATGGATCATCGTCTCCAACGGATCTTTCCATGACACATCTCTATAAATAGAGGAAAGAATTCAAATCGAAGCTCACCTAGAAATCAAGAACACATACGAGCGATTACGAGCAAATTCAAACCGACTTAAGCTTTCCGCAAGAACTCCAGAGAAAACCTTAAAGCGAAGGGCGACATTCTTGCTCAGATGGAACCAAGCTGAATTAGATTCAAAGCCTCTAGTATCCAAGCGATTGAACACGAACCCAGAGAGATTATTCCTCACTGTTCGTTGCTCTAGAAGCCTCATTCTCGTTCCCTTCCCCCTAACCTAAGCTCAACTGACCATATCTATAGCTTAGATCGAAGGAGTTCATCCCTGAACTGTTCTTTATTGTAAAGAACTCCTTCATAGTTGGAGAGTTTGTCAAACGCTTTAGTTTGATCCTTGTAAACTGAGACTTGCTCAGTATAATCCTCAAGACCAGTGTTTGTCCAGTGAACAAACCGTCAGAGACTAACTCAGTATAATAAAATATCCTCCTGATCTTTTCGGGATAGTGGACGTAGGGTTGTTTGATATCCAAACCACTTTAAAAATCGTTGTGTTCTGTGTGCTCTGTTTTACTGTTGCATTGATTACTGTACATACTGAAAATATCTTCCAAAATCATTCAACTATGTTTTAGTAAAGCTTAAAAGATTGCACTAATATACTGAAACACTTTTGATAAAAATGTTTTCTAACTCAACTGAATTGGGCCTACACATTTCCGCACTCTACTGGACTTTACTGAACGGTACTGAGTTCTGACTTCAATCAGCTAGCAGGCCTCAGTATAGTCAGTCACTCTGCCATGCGATTCAGAACAGCTTATTCGATCTACTGAACCTGTTCAGCAAGACACTCTCCTGAAAAGGACTGTTCGCGTTTTAAGTTGAGAAAGTTTTCAGGTGTATTCAGCCCCCCCCCCTCCCCGCCTCTACACCTGAACGTTTATCTCGGGACCAACAATTGGTATCAGAGCAGGAGTCAGTTGGAAGAGGCGATCCACCTCAGGACAATCTCTGAACTGGCTAAGGACGAGCAAATATTCAGAGAGGAGATAGGCTATGGAAAGCCTGCTGGCATCGCTTCTATGGAAGATCTTAAAACCGCCATGCTGATGCTCCTAAAGTAAGAAGGGGTAACCTGAACCGACCTCTCAGCCTGCAAGTCAATCTGACTCGCACCATCATTCACCATCCAAGGATGCAAACCTGGGAGGATCTGCTGAGGGAAAATCTTCCACGGATGACTCGCCACCTCCTCCTCCATCATCAGGCGCAATCATCCCTACGCCATCCAAATCTCAGCCTAAGAAGCAGTCACGCTATCAAGTTGTTGAGATTAAGGATTCCCAAGTGGTGTCGATAAATAAGTGCATCAAACGTCAAGGTCATAAGAACCGTCTCCTCGCGGCAGACGTGAACATAAAATGGAGCCAATTCATTGAGGCTCAGACTAAGACGTTGGGAAACTTATCTGCTGAAGTGCAGAGGATCAGCACTCTAACTGATTTCAATGCTAAAGCGATCCTCACCATGGCACTTGAAGTACAAAGGACAAATCTGACAGCTCAATTTCAGATCATCTGCAGACTCAGGCCAAGATATTTTTCGAAGAAATGGCCACTGCAATAGATCGTATCCTGAAAACTGTTGAAGAGCGACATAAGCTCGCTATTGAAAGTGTCGCCAAGGCACTCGTGGAACAACATGTTGCCTGCTCACGGATTAAGAAAGAAACAGTAGAATCTGTTGAAGCATATATTAAACGTATCAAAGCCTCCAAGTCAGCTCTACTAAAGCTGTAAATTCAGATCATGACAAAAGATAGACATCATACACAAATGCAACTGGAGATATTGCAGCTTCTCTTGAAACTATCAGCACATCTATCGGAGAGCTGAACAACAAAGTTACTGCCCTGGCAACGATGCTCGATGATGCCAAAAAGGGGGAAAGTAGTTGGAAAGCACAACTACTAACCCTCTTGAAATTTGAAGAGGCAGGACCCAACTCATCTGCAGCAGCAACTCAGGGGGAAGAAGCTCAGAAGGGCGAAGGCTCAGGATAGCCGGCTGACGAGGCACTTACTAATGTGGCCCAATTCTTAGAAGCTCTAACTGAAGATGAGCCACCACTAAAATCTGCAGCAAAAGGCAAAGGCAAAGCCTCTGCTTCTCCAAGCCCTCCCAAAAAGCTTATGTTCAAAACGCGCGACGAACAAATTACTTATAATGAACAGTTGGCTTGCGAACTTGAGAAAGAAGATGCGAAGAAGCAGACAAAAGCTAAGAAAGGCGTACATATTCGGACTTCAGTTCCTACCAGAACACGATCAGTAATACCTACGCAATCAAGGTCTGCAGTTGCAAAAACTCCTCCAAAATCCAAACAAGCTGAGAAGCCTGAAACTCCTAAGTCCAAATCAGCAGAACCAAGCAACTCAGATCTGTAGCTTATCCCTACAACCGAGCTCTCAAAGTGACTGGAAGCTGAGATGAAAGAATTATGGGATAGCTACGAGAGAGGTTTGATCATACAGCTAAAGCCAGACATATCAGAGAAGCCAGAGAGAGAATTCATCTAGCTGATCTAGAGGAGCTCAGACTGAGGACGGAGAAGGAAGCTCGAGAGAGAGTCCTTATGAAAGACATGAGTGTCCCTACAACCTCCAAGTTCTTCAGGGGAAGGGTACCTATGAATGAGGTGAAAAGAGTTATTTACAAGAGGACTCACGAGTGGGTTTCATACAAAATCAATCAACGATGGGAATAGGTGATGATAGACTTCATCAAAAGATTCTACATCTGGAAGATGATTATGATCTTGAGGAGTTATTCATAGAAATTCTGAAACAGATGGATCCCCACTCTACGTTGAAATTCAAACTCTATTGGAACAGTCAGGTAAAACTCTTAAGGCACCTGAGTTCAGAATCCTACCTCCTCCTCTCACGCATCAAGACATCTATAAGAAGGAGATTGAGGAAGAAATCTTTGAAGTTATCAACAGTAAAGGTCTGGATAAGAATGATGTTGAAGACAGAGAAGAAATCAAGGCCCTAAGGAATCGTGTTTACTCTGCTTATGGCCTTGAGCTTCCGGAGAAGAAGTCTGCTGACTTCAAAGTGCGCATGCAACTATTGAAGAAGAAGTCCAACTGATAGTCTTCTAGTCTCCTAGCTTTTAGAATTAGATTGTCATGTACTTGTAATATTCTCAGATCATGTATGACATCTTGTTTTTTTGGCCTTCGACAACTACTTATTGTCACTTGGCTGTGTTTTTATCATTCAACACTACCGATTATATAAGCAATAAGGTCACACACTCACATATCTGCTTATATGTTTCTCTTTGTGGTTCAGTTGTTTGACATCCTTTATAGGGGGAAATTGTTTTAAGTGTGATAGGGAGATATTGTTAGCATCTGTGTTGATTAGATAATCAGCCTTGCGGATAGAGATATCCTTATTGTAAGAGCTTCATTACTCTGTTTGCACTGATTCTGTGCTTATATTACCTTGTAATATTCTTTTTAGCATAGTTAGTAGCAGTAATTGTTTGTAAAATGTTTTGGCAACATCAAATGGGGGAAAAATTTTGGGATGAGATTCAGCATGATAAGATTTGAAGATCCCAAAACCGCTAACTGAATGATGGGCCTTCGATATTTTAATAGCTTAGTCGAGTTCAGCTGTTAGGAACTTAGTAGGCTAGAGTTCAGTAGTTGTGCACTCGCAGAAGATTCTCGCACTCGCCTAGAGAACTCAGGATCGAGGAAGTCGGTTGGACAACTATCGACCAACTGAATCTACAAAGGATTTCGAGCTTGCGAACTGAATTGTTCAGACGAATGTCAATGGAGGTACATCAGTTGAAGGTCCGAGGATTCAGAAGAAGTCAACTCATTGTACTTTGAGTTTGTACAAGCCTCACCAACTGTCATAAACCCTTGACAAATAAGGAGCCGACATCGCCTTACCTACTCTGCCATAAAGCTGCTCCTAGCAGGAAAAAGAGGAAATCTCTACAGTACCTCTACTCAACGTTCAAATTATTATGGTCGTGTTCCTTGTCTTATTCGACACGTGTCTAGACTCCCTCCAATGTATCTATTCACAAATCGGAGACTATAAATAGAGAAGAGTCTTCATGCAGAAAGACACCGGGAACCAAAGCAATCAAAGCTCAAACACTCTCTAGCAAACTTACGGCCGATATTCAAGCGAAGAACTTGCACTTAGAGTTAGACTTTCTTTAGTTCTTCTCTCTAGAGAATACTTGTTCCCTTTCTCTATCTAAGCTTGCTTTTTGTAACGGATTTTTAATCAAACAAGTATAAAACGGATATTCATTGAGACAACTATTTTTAAGGGCCTACACTTCCGCACACAACCTCTGTTGCTGAACTACTGTTCACTGACATAAGTCAGTAGGATCGTACTCGTAGGGAGAATCTCTCGCCCATGCAATCGAGAAAGCTTATTTGGCTAACTAACAAGTTCGGTAGCAATCTTCAACATCACCGACTTTCGCTTTCGAGTTTTGAATTTGCATTCGGTGTATTCACCCCTCCCCCCCCCCCAAATACCTGAAGCTCGTCTCTGGACCAACATGCACTTTTATTGAAAATTATATACAATTTGATCAAAAGATATATGCACTTCGGGTGATTCTCCAAAGATGAAAGAGGAAGAAAAAAGATGAAGCAATGACAAGAAAAAAGATGAAGCAATCACGTATTTTTTGTTGAATAAGTAATTAGTAAAGTAAAATAATTAAAAAGAATTATAAATAATAAATTTAAGTAGAAAAAAGAGAGGAGAGAGAGGAGAGATAATGGAGAGAGAGAGGAGAGAGACCAGAGATAGGAGAGACACGAGAGACAGATAGGATTTTTTTAAGTTAAACTATGATAGAAAAGAGATGAAGTAAGATCAAATCTTAAAATATAATATGAACATTACATAGCTACTCTTAATGAAATTAAATAAAGTGTTGAAAAATAATATATGTTCATTTAATTTAAACTACACATTTTCAAAATGGAGGGATAAGGTGTGCTCTTAGTTCTTTCATTAAGGATGTTTTCTCAAAAGATCCAACTCTTATTTGTGTGTATATATTAGTGGGACTCGGACCCATAAAAATTGAATTTATAGGTGTATGGTTGATGTGAAAAATGTTAAAAAGTTGATAGGTTTTGAAAGCAGAATGGCGAGCAAAAGTTGGCTTTTTGTTTTGAAGGTTGGAGTCGCCCTTAGTACTACCACTCTAGATTGCATTGACATAACGTAACGGATCTAGGACGAAAAATGTCAGACACAACATGTTGGTTATATGTATAACTAAAGAGAGCCTCATGTGGGACGATCCATGTGAAATATCTAATCTAAATCATTAGTGGATGCCATAAAATAAAGAGATGAATGAAAACAATGAAGATTGCACATGGTAGACTCCAATTTTTTTTGCCATAACCTCAATGTGAAATAAAAATTATAAATTCAACATAAATAAAATAATATTAAATTTCTAACATTACGACATGATCATAATAAAACATCAACAATTATTTTAGAAATAAATAGAATTGAAAAAAAAAATTATTATGATGGCAATGACATTTAATTGCCAAACACAGTGATAAGAGTATCGTATTAGAGTGTCTAATGCATATATAATACGATACATTAAGATTTTTGGAATGTTCGTGTTTTTATCAACTACTTCAAGAGTGAATTTATAAAATAATACTATCTCAAACTTTAATTTCCAAAATGATACTTTTTCAACTTAAATTCCCAAACTAATACTATCATTTTTGTCATATAGGATAGCCATTTGAAAAATACTTTCATATCTTTACTTTTTTGTAACATAATTGACAAGTGGAAAATACTTTCATATCTTTATCTTTACTTCTCATTGGTCGAGGTTTGCGGCAGGTGAGACTTGTCAGACATCAGTAGTCTATCTGAGTTGACTCTCTGAACCTCGTATACTGAATGTTCTATGTTGACATTCGACCGATAATAGTTGGGCAGTCGTTTTTCCTTGTCTGGTCTGCAACTAAGTTGCATTCATTCAGTAGATCGGGGCTGATCATACTGAGTCTTCATCTGGGTAGGCTGATAAGGATTTTCTACTAAAGGTTGTCAGCTGGTGACTCTGAAGACAGGAGCTCTATACTCATTCAGTAGATCAAGGATCATGCTGAGTCTTCTTCTAAAGTCTGGTGAAGGAAATTGTTGGTCCAGAGACGAGTGTCAGGTGTAGAGAGGGGGGGGGGGTGAATACACTTGAGTACAAGTTTTTCCTGAAACACGAAGGACATCAGAGCTGTTAAGTGCGACTGATGAATAGTGCCAAATAATAACCTTCTGATCGTGAGTCAGAGTGTCTCAACTGCTGAGTCCGTTCTACTGACTTTTGTCAGTATAGAGAGTTCAGTCGAAGAATTTCAGTGCGGATAAGTGTGGGGGCCGATAGACTTCGTCTCTTTTTGAAAACGTGTTTTCACAAATCAAAGTTGTTTTGGCTGGTGCACTTTTAAATACGTTTTATGTAAAGTATAAGTTTATAAATCGGTTTGAGAACAATGCAATAAAACAGTAAATAACACAAGCAGTTTTTAACGTGGTTTGGATACGCAAGATCCTACGTCGACGGTCCTGCAGAACAGGAGTTCTTGTTAATTTATCTGAGCAAGCCTTAGAAAGGAATCTGTACGCTGGACAGACCCTTCTAAGTTATAGTCCTTAGCGACTTTACAAATCAAACCGAAGTTTGAAGGGGAGGGGATTTTTCTCTAACAATGAAGGAGTTCTTACAATAAGAACAATTCACAGAAAGTGATCCTTCAAAGGTTCTAAGCTATCGATATAACAGTGGAGCTTAGATAGAGAAGAGGGAACTAAAGAATCTCTAAAGAGAAGAACTACGGATATTCAACTAAGCAAGTTCTTCGCTGGATCGACTTGAACACGCTAGAGAGTTTGAATGTGTTGAGCGTGTATTCCCTTTGATGTCCCGTGCGTTGAGCTTGGAAACTTTTCTCTATTTATAGTCGTGACCCAGGCATGTATCCGTTGGAGAGGACGATGCCACGTGTCACAAACTTCCAAGGAAAACGTCCATAAGTTTCCGAAGTAGCGCCGCAGAGTGGTTGGCTTCTGTACATGAGAGCAGCTTTAATGTCAGAGCAGGTAAGGCTTTGGTTGCTTCTCATTGGCTTAGGTTTGTGGTAGGTGGGACTTGTCAGACATCAGTCTTCATCTAAGTTGACTCTCACTGATCCTCGTATGAATAGACTCTGCTGACTTTCGAATGATAAAGGTCGGGCAGTTGTTTCCTTGTCAGATCTACAACTGAGTTGCATATGATCAGTAGATCTGGAACGATCATACTGACTTCTTCATCTGAGTCTTGCTGATAAGAATCTTCTACTGAGGATAGTCAGCTGGTGACTCTGAAGGTACTGAGCTCTTCTCGTATTCAATAGATAAGAATCGTATTGAGTCTTCAACGGCGGTCTACTGATAGGAATCTTCTACTGAGAAGAGTCAGCTGGAGGACCTGAAGATACGAGCTCTACAAACTGATGACATGGGGTTCTGGAATTTAACTTCTCTACTGAAGTTCAGACCAACAAACACCCCTTACAGGATTTAGACAAGATCAATAATGAATATAAGATCAGTTTAGTCTATTACATCATCAAGTCTGAAAACACACTACGGGTACATGATAGGTTTTGGGATATTCAATTCTATAGCGATAAAATCACTACAATTTCCCCCCATTACCGAAATATAACAATAAGTCCTAAGTACATGAACTACTGACGTCAATTCAAAGTAGCCCCTTAGCCATGGTCTAAACGACCACTAACTCATAACCCAACAATTTCCCCCTAATTGATGATGCCAAAACTATTAAGTACTTAACTACTAACCCAAGAAGATTCCGTACAACTGAACAATGATAGCAAGGTTAACAACTTATAAAAGATAAGCATATCAGAAGAAACAGGTTATGCGAGTGTGTGTCAGATCACTTCAGTGATCAGTGAGTGTTAAGCAAAGATAACATAGCCTAAAGACAATGAGTAGTTGTCTGGATATGCAAAAACTGATATATTGATATATGGCAGTGATTACATCAGTCTATTGCTATTACATCAGAAGATATGAAGAAACAAAAGAACGGCTATCACCTGAACTTCTTGATCTTCGCTTTGAAATCAGCAGACTTGGTAGCAGGAGCATCCAACCCATAAGATTTGTAAACACTTTCCCTGAGGGCTTGGATGGTAATGAGATCATCTGTCATCAAAAGATCAAGATTGTTGTGACGGACAGCCGTCTCCACTTCCTCTTCAATCTCCTTAGTGTAGACGACCACCGAAACTTTAGGAGGATAGCACTGCCATACGTAGTAAGCTTTGATGAAATTGTCTTTTAGCTCCTCCCACTCCTCGTTCGGATTCCAAGGGATCCACTTGTCGATGCGGCGATGCGGAGTTTTCTTCAAATGTGGCTCCAGAGCACCGCGCCGGAAGAACTTAGATGTCCTGGGGATCTGCTTACTGCGGTCAAGGATAGGCTCTCTGGCTGCTTGTTCAGTCAGCTCTATGATCTTAGCCAGATTAGCCCCTCTCTTCTTCTCCCTTAGCTCAGCAGCTGGTCTGTCTCTGGTTTTGAGGTTAAGCCCTTGCTGCACTGCGTCCCATGTTGCCTTGTCCTCTGCTTCCTGCTCAGCTGTAAGTTTAGGAAGGTTTTGCAGCCTTTGAGCAAGGGGTAGGTTGTCCGTGTCAGAGTCTTCAGTAGGTTCCGGAGCAGACTGTGCTTTCTTCCTCTGAGCCATGATCAATTTAGCCTGAGTCTTTGACGTTCTGGACATAGGGACCCTCTTCTTCTTCTTCTTTTGGGCTTCTTCCTCCATCCTCAACTCATAATCCATCTGATCCTGCAGCTGTTGTGCCACCCTCTTGTCGTGCTTTTCCTACTCTTCTCGAGATTTGAACTTAGGCAACGGAGAAGGAGGAGGAGTGCTCTCAGTAGCAATCTCCTTTCCGGGCCTCTTAGTTGGCAGGGGTTCTTCTTTAGCATCTGAGCCTTCGATAAATTGGGCCACATCTTCAATATGCACCTGGACCGAGGATCCTTCACCTGTTCCTCCAGCCTGCTGAGGCTCAGAGGGCTGAGCCTCTGATGGGATTTGGACTGAGGGAGTGGGGACTGAACTGGTTCCAGCCTGACTTGAACCTTTCCCCTTGATAGGTTCCTTCTCGACCTACTTTGTCAACACCTCCTTTTCCCTTCTTTCCCCCTTTTTACATCATCTGCCGAGGTTAGGAGAGCTTTGATGGCTGTTACCTCCAGTTGGAGTGCGTAGACAGCTGATTTGATCTGCGTTGAGGTTGTGTTGAAGTCCCCGACTGCATCGCAACAGTGCACCCAGTCATCCTCCTGATCCTTGCGGATTTGTCGAATTTGGACGTCTGTTTGAATTCGTTGTTGAAGAAGCGATGCATCGAGGGAGTCGGTCATGTCTTTCTGGATGAGCTTCAGGACTGTCGCCTGAGTTTCAATAGTTGTTTGGACACTAGAGGTGGCAAGCCTGTTCCTCTCATCCATGGTGTTCTGGACACTGGCCAAACTCGCATACAGTTGCTCGAATAATTTCTTCTGTTGAGCTTCCAGCAACTGCTGACATTGAGCGGCCATATCCGCCTTCTGAGCTGCTAGCTCAGTCTCGACGATCTCCTGAAAGTTAGGAGTTGGAGCGTCTGAGACCTTCTTGACTGCGCCAGTCAGTAAGTCAACCTTCTCGGTCTGAGCCTTTGTATATTGTGCCCACTTGCGATGGACATCCTTGGCCAAGAGACGATTATTGTCTCCTTGCTTCCTTATGTCTTGGTTGACTGAATTTGAGGACACGGTACCTATCGGCTTGATCTGATAGGAGGAGGTACCGAGCCTCTGCTCAGAGGCAGCGAGTTGTTGCTGTCTAGACGACGAAGCAACGGGGGCAACACCTGATTCCGGAGGAGGAGGTGGTGAATCGCCCTGCTCGTTGGGAGTCTTTCCCTCAGCAGAGTCTCCCTTCTTTGCATCCTTGGGTGCCTTGTCATCATCTCCATCATCATGATGAGTAGGCATCGATGAGCTTCTGGCGGGTGGAGGTGAGTATCTGAGCTCTAGAAGATAGAGCATGGTTGAGCGGAGGTCCTCGAAGGAGGTAATGTCGGCGGGTTCTCCAAACCCTATCACCGACTGAATTTGCTACTCCTCGGCCAATAAGGAGTCGACAAAATGCTGCTAAATGAGATCAGCAAGGATGTCCCAGTTCAGGAACCTTAGCAGCATCTGGGTCCTTGCCCTAACTGCAACATCAACCAGATCCTGATGTTTTGAGATCTCAGGAATCTGCTCAGCAACCTCTCCTTTTGCACGGAGACGGTTCAGCTGAATCGTTGATGACTCCTCAGAGGAAACCTCAACAGCAAGCTCATCTCCTTCTTCCTGCTGAGTCTCCTCAGTACTTACCCGCTGCACTTTATCTTTCAACGTGGCACCTTCTATGCCAGTGTCAGCGTCTTGTAAGCGAAACAGCCTTGGAAGCTCCTGACTTGGACAACTTCTTCTTTTTTGGCTGATCGGCACGTGGAGGTAGATCAGTAGATGACCTCTTAAGCTCGGTTCCACGCCCAATAGAATTTTTTGCCCCTGATTTTGTCTTGAACTTAATCAGCTTTCGGTCGAAATAACTCATATCTGCGAAGGACGCGTGACTCGTCACAGAGTCCTCTATCAGTATGGACACCTTCATCCCATACAACAGCTTGCCCACACTAATAACTCTTCTCTCTCCTGACTCTGTGGCAACAAACTTCTGAGCCTGAGCCTTCAGCTCGGACATGAGGAATTGTGCCCAGTTTACCTGGACTCCATCCATTATCGCCATCATGATCTGGAGTCTGGGCTTGGACAGTTGGTCGAAAGAACCGGCGGCGCTCGTAAGGATATGAATCACGATGTATGCGAGGCCTCTATACTACGGTAGAAGCTGGTTCTTTGGAAGAGCGAATTTTAAGGAGACGTCATCTCGTCCGCAAAAACGACGAATGTAGTCATTCAGCTCTGTTTCCTTGTATCCAATGGGAGAGATCCCACTGTCAAGGAATTTGAAGATCGACTTCAAGGCCTCAAGGACACTGAGGTCTGCATGGCTCACTTCCCATTTCTGAAGGGCAACTTCCCTCATATAGCCGATCACTGTAACCTCTGCATCCGTACCTCGACGGAGCGCAGGTTGTAGAAAAATTCTACTACCTGTCTGGGCAGGTACGCCTTCGGGTGCTTTTTCAAAAGTACCTACAGACCCGAGGTCTCCAGGGCGGAGAAAATGGGCTCCATGAAAGGCAGCTCCGCCAGATGGAAGGGCATCGTGGGTTCAAACTATATCCTGGACTGAATAATCTCCTCGACGTTGGACGGGGTTGATACAGGCGCCATTGGAATCAAAAATCTGCAAGAAATTTGTTAGCACTCGAAAATAGAGTAAGTTAGACACATATTTCAGATAGATAAAAATTTACCAGTATCAAAGAGCTTTAGAGAGATATGCAGTAAATTGTATTCAGCAGTTAAGACGTTGATCGAAAAAGCTCTAAGGGCGGTAATGGCGTAAAGTAAGTTTAGAGAGAAAAAGGTTCAAATTTTATAAGATTTGAATGTGAAGGGTGGGTTTTAAGATCGGACGATCAGGATAAAATTTCGCTTTTCTGGACGGTTGAGATTTGATTTTATAAACGGAATGATTACTTAGCCGCCTCTAAACTAGACCCACGTAAGGTTTACACAGTTAGAGTAAGGTGAGAAGACATGCATTAAATGCGTTGCATGTAGTTCAAATGATAAGGCATTTTAAATGAAAACGGTTTTGACTGACTTTATCTTTAAGAATTTATGGTGGGAAATAAATACAAATCATGCCACTGAATGCAAGCGACTGAGTTAATAAATGCGAGCATGCTTCTAAGAGAATTAAATAATCTAATACGCAAACCTCGTCAGCTAAACTTTTACGATCAACTGTTTACCGAATTGACTCAGGAGAATCTTCGTGATATTAAAGGTACCACGTTCCCCCTTACTATGTACTGTATGATTCACCCTACTGAATCAAGTACTGAATCTGACTTCCTGACTTGTCGTACTAAATTTTCTTACTGATTCGAGTCAGTAGGATCTAGTAGACTTAGCTCGACTGATAGTTCTTTGAACATGTTTTCAACGAGCGATTTGGTCAGTATGTCTGCCCTTTGCTTATCAGTATGGATTTTCTCCATCCTGATATCCTTCTTCTCGACGTGGTCTCGGATGAAGTGGTGTCGGATGTCCACGTGCTTGCATCTCGTATGAAGAACTGGGTTCTGAGTTATTGCAATTGCACTGGTGGAGTCGCAGTAGATGGGCACTTCATCTTGAGTAATACCATAATCTCGCAGTTGTTGTCGAAGCCAAAGAATTTGGGCACAGCAACTTCCGGCAGCCATATACTCAGCTTCAGTAGTGGACGTCGCCACTGAATGTTGTTTCTTTGAAAACCATGATATCAACTTACTGCCTAGGAACTGACACGTTCCAGAGGTTGAATTTCGATCTATCCTGCATAATCAGAATTAGAATAACCAGTTAGAACAAGGTTATCATCAGCAGGATACCATAACCCAGCGTCAGGTGTTCCCTTTAGGTATCACAGGATCTTCTTTGCTGAGTTTAGATGACTTCGCTTGGGATTCGCCTGAAATCTTGCGCATACACCTACAACATAAGTTATGTCAGGTCTGCTTGCTGTTAAATATAATAAAGAACCGATAATAGCTCTATAATCAGTAGAGTTAACAAAAGCTCCCTCTTTGTCTAGATCGATTTTGAAATTTGTGTTCATGTGGATCTTGACAGGCTTGCTTAAGTCGCAACCAAATATTTTCAGGAGGTCTCGAGTGTACTTGGCTTGGCCTATACACCTGATGTCCCTGTTGAAAGTCGGGCGGTTGTTCCACGTAGACTTCTTCCTTTAGTACGCCATTCAGAAACGCTGACTTAACATCCATTTGATACACTTTGAATCTCTGATGCATTGCATAGGCCAGGAATAGACGAATGGCTTCCAATCTAGCGACTGGTGCGAACGTTTCGTCAAAGTCTATTCCCTCTTCTTGACAATATCCATTGGCAACAAGTCAAGCTTTGTTTCTTACTATGACGTTGTTTTCGTCTCGCTTGTTCTTGAAGACCCACTTAGTACCGATTACGTGTTGGTGTCTATGTTTGTCAACAAGCTCCCTACCTTCGTTTTGGACAAACTGGTTCAGCTTCTCTTGCATTGCAATGATCTAGTCAGCATCGTTGAGAGCATCCTCTATTGTTTGAGGTTCTTCAGTAGACAAGAAGCAGGAGTAGAGAGCGCTTTCTCCTTGACTCAGTCTGGATCTTGTCCTTACTACTGTTGATGGATCTCCAATGTCTAGATCAGAAGAGTGAGCGTCTAGCCATGAACATCTGAGTTTGGCTTCTTCTTCTGAGATTACTTCTGTATAGTCAATAGGAGTGTTAGGCATTTCAGTTGCGCTGTTTTGTGACTGAAGCAATTCAGTAAGAAGGTTAGGATCTATTGAGTTTCAAGGTTCAGGGGCATTTAGCTCAGGAACATTAGTCGTTCCCCCTGAGTTTATATTCTCAGTAGAGGTCTTAGTTACCACTGGGGCTTCCTCATCGACCATCGTTACCTGATGTTGATTCTGTTCAGTAGAATCAACCAGGTCAGCTACAGTGCTTGCAGGATGGGTCTGGATTTCTTCTTCGTCTGACTCATCATCCCAACAATGCTGGATCTTCTCAATTTTGTGATTCAGTATGAGATCTTGTAGCTTGCTGCTGACATCTTCAGAATTTGTCTTCTTAGGTTTCCTGTCCTCAGTAACAAACTCATCAAAAATAACATAAGGGCTTTCCTCCATGCAAAAGGTCCGGTACTTAAAGACCCTGAAGGCTTTACTGACTCGGGAGTATCCTAAGAACACTCCTTGATCAGATATCTATCAAAGACCTTTAACTGATACTTCCCGTTATTGTGGATAAAGCAAGGACAGCCAAAATATCAAAATGAGAAATAAAAGGAATTCTCCCTTTCCATAGTTCGTATGGCATTTTCATGTGCTGGTTTGTAAGTAGTAAGCGGTTCTGAGTGTAACAGGCGGTGTCAGTAGCATCAGCCCAGAACTTAGAGGGTAGTGCAGAGTCTACTAGGAGCGTTCTTGCTGCTTCTTTTAGTGTTCTGTTTTTCCGTTCAGCAAGACCGTTCTGCTGAGGAGTGCGAGCTGCTGAGGTCTCGTGCTGAATCCCCTCTGTGTCGCAGTACTCCTTTTATGACTGAGTTGAGAAATTATGTCCCTCTATCTGAGCGAATTCTCTGAATCTTGATATCCTTTTCCACACTGAGTTTCTTCAGTAGTATCGGCAGCTCAATTTTGACATCAAATTTGTTGGCTATGAAGGTGACCCACGTATATCATGAATAATCGTCAATAATGATGAGGGCATACTTCTTGCCTCTTATAGTCTCTGGAGAGACTGGCCCAAACAAGTCCATGTGGAGCAGTTGAAGGATTCCATCAGTGGAACGTGACGGAATTGGTGGATTGCTTTTCTTTGTCTGTTTTCTATTCAAACATGCTTCATAATTTTTGTCTTTGATGAAGGCTTCATTGGGCAATCCTCTGACTCTTGAATCCTTGGCTAGCTTGTTCATTGCCTTGAAGTGCTGGTGACTGAGCCTCTTATGCCACAGCCATCCTGTTTTATCACTTGATTTCGTCTGGGCAAGTAAGCAAGCCTCAGGTTCAGCGGTGTTCCAGTTAGCAATGTAGATGTTCTTCTTCCACGAAGCTGATAATAATATTTTCCCTGTAGATTTATCAATAACATCACAGAAACCAGCGTCAAAGGTAACTCTATTCAGATTATCACAAAATTGACTGACAAAAAGGAGATTAGGTTGAAGTCCTTCAACATATGTTACTCTTGGAACTGAAGCAGTCCCAATGTTTAGTGTTCCATATCCCCTTGTATAGCCTTTCGAGTTGTCACCAAACTCAATTCTGGGACCATCTTCTTGTACATAATTGGTCAGCATGCTCTTTTAATACGTCATATGTCTCGAGCAGCCGCTGTCCACAATCTAAGGGTCCTTATGCACCTGCAAAAAGAAACAATTTTAGGTACCCTTTGGTTCAGTTTGGGTCCTTAAGCGTTACTCGATGGTTTCGCGACCCAAATCTGTCTGGCGACCTTAGGAGTCTCAGACACCTTCTTTTTTCTGAACCTTGTCAGTCTTCTTCCCCACTGGACTTGGAGATACTGACTTTTTGGCAGCTTTGGGTTCAGAGCTTTCTTCTTCTGAGGTTTTGTGCTCCTCCTGACCCTGGGCTCATAATAGTACGAACCAAACTGTGTTGGATGCTCATACAGTGGCTCGCCATACTGCTCTGCCCATCTAACCTTCTTAGTTCCCCCTGAATTTGATCGTGGTGTTCTGGGGCTAGAACTTTTGGTTAGTTGCTTCTTGTTGCTCGGCTGAGGTGCGATGATCTTCTGTTTGTTTTTCGCCTGAGTTGTAGGTTCAGTGATTTGAACTTTTCCTCTGACGAACCTATCAGCCAGCATTTCTGAGCTTTTTGAAGTAGAGGTGGAAGCTTCGTGAGTATAGCCGAGTCCTTCCTTCATGGCGACTGGCCTTTGAGCTCTAAGCATGCTCTCCAACTTCTCTTTGGCTCCCAGGTATTGTTCAGTTATCAGTCATCAGTCCTCGCCAAACTTCATAACTTTTCCTAAGTGATTCGTAATCCTTTTCAACCTCTGCGAGCTTCTGACTGAGTCTGACTATCTCAGTATCTTTCTCAGAATTGTCCTTAGTCAGAACTGATATCTGAGTTTCTTGAAGCTGAGACTTGTCATAAGAGATTCAATCTCTTCCTTCAATCTCGCAACGAGATTCTCTGAATCAGTAAAGACCTGACAATCAGAAGAAAGTCTCTGATTTTTAGCCTTTACCTGTTCCAGTTCCTGAACAGTTCTACTGAATTCTCTGCTCAACTGAATCTGCTCCTCTAATAGATCGCCGTATGCTTGTATCATGTCTAGAGGTTCACCTGTAGCTGAGCACGTGTCGTGTGTGCTCTGTGAAGAGGAGGTTATAATAAGTTTTGAATTTACCTCAGCCTCTTCTCCGGCCATCAGGCAGTGTTCAGTCGATATTTCAGGATCTGTTTCTCCGACCTCAACGGCAATAAATGTGGCTTCATCCTCAGAAGAATACGTGAATGTATTTTCCTCGATTGAGTCATCGGATAGCTCTCCGGCAATGTAGGCCTGCCTCATACGGGAAATTTTTTCTCTTCTAGCCTTCCGTTCTGCTCGCTGGGCAGCTGAGAGCTCAGGACATTCGTACTGGAAATGTCCTTCCTTTTTGCAGTTATAGCACACAGTCACTCTGCCACCTTTTCCAGTTGAGCTGTTGGATGGACTAGCAGCAGGTTCCTTGTTCCTGCAATCAAGACAAGGTTTAGATTCTTCCTTTTTATGATTATCTTTCTTACCTGAGGGAGAATCTCTATGGTATTTCTTTAGCTTTCTGACTCTCTCCTTCTCCCTTTGATATTTGAGAGCCATAAGCGCAAGACGCTCAGTAGCAGGAGTCTCCGTGGACTTTGCATCTGATGTAGCTACTGTCTTGCTGGCAGAAACGGGGTTGGCTCCTGAAGTGCTGATGTTGCTTTGAAAGCATGGTCAATTTGAGTGTCAACTGGAGCACTAACGCACCGTTGGGGTACACTATGCTCGAACTCCTCAGTCTTCAGTTCTGAAAAGATCACATTAGGAGTTAAAGCATTAAGATCTGAGCATCCACTTCAGTCGAGGTAGCGCTCTTAAGATCTTGGTGTTCATCTCTTTGTTGGTGAACGTTCTTCCCAGCCCGTTGATCACATTGATCTGATTGGTGAATCTAACGCTAAGCTCGTCAATAGTTTCATTGGGCTCCATGGCAAAGTTGTCAAACTTCTGAAGCTCTAGCTCGAGCTTATTTTCCTTGATCTGCGGGGTTCCTTGGCTCAGTACAGCCAGGGCATCCCAAAGTTCCTTTGCCGTTTTGCAGTCTTGCACTCTCCCGAGGTGTGAATCACTGAGCGTTGTCAGGATTGCATTCCGCACTACTCGGTCAAGGTTTTGCAACTTCTTCTCTTCAGGCGTGAAGGCAGTTTTGTCTTTGGCAACCTTAGCACCAGTTTGTGCTCCTACACCTCCCACAGCGGCATATTGGAAACTGTCGATCATGGGAATGATGGGTCCTGTTTCAATGACGTGTGTCATGCTGTCGTGTAGCGATGTAAGGTGCGCCTCCATTCTCACACGACATACCGTATGGTTCTCTACCGAGAACATGGGCACCATCCATATACCTGACATATCAGACATTGTAGATGAGAGTATAAGGATGTATGAAGAGATGCTTGTGCAGGAAAACGTTTTCAGAATTTGTTCAAGTAGACCAGTAGTTTTCAAAAACGATGATCAGGAGAACACTCGCTCTGCCAATTATTGGTTCAAAGACGAGTGTCAGGTGTAGAGGGGGGGGTGAATACACCTGAGTACAAGTATATCCTCAAATGCGAAGGACAGCTGAGCTGTTAAGTGCGACTGATGAACAGTGTCAAATAATAACCTTCTGATCACGGGTGAGAGTGTCTTAACTACTGAGTCCGTTCTACTGACTTTTATCAGTATAGAGAGTTAAGTCGAAGAGTTTCAGTACGGATAAGTGTGGGGACCGATAGACTTCGTCTCTTTTTTAAAACGTGTTTTCGCAAACCAAAGTTGTTTTGGCGGGTGCACTTTTAAATATGTTTTATGCAAAGTATGATTTTATAAATCGGTTTGAGAACAATGCAATAAAACAACAAATAACACA
Organism: Lavandula angustifolia; assembly: GCA_028984105.1. Lineage (NCBI taxonomy): Eukaryota > Viridiplantae > Streptophyta > Magnoliopsida > Lamiales > Lamiaceae > Lavandula > Lavandula angustifolia. The sequence continues at coordinate 8,545,269 of CM054815.1, read as the reverse complement.
AGCAGTTTTTAACGTGGTTCGGATACGCAAGATCCTACGTCCACGGTCCTGCAGAACAGGAGTTCTTGTTGATTTATCTGAGCAAGCCTCAACAAGGAACCTGTACGCTGCACATACCCTTCTAAGTTATAGTCCTAAGTGACTTTACAAATCAAACCGAAGTTTGAAGGGGAGGGGATTTTTCTCCAACAATGAAGGAGTTCTTCCAATAAGAACAATTCACAGAAAGTGAACTCCTTCGAAGGTTCTAAGCTATGGATATAACAGTGGAGCTTAGATAGAGAAGAGGGAACTAAAGAATCTCCAGAGAGAAGAACTACGAATATTCAACTAAGCAAGTTCTTCGTTGGATCGACTTGAATGCGCTAGAGAGTTTGAATGTTGTGAGCGTGTATTCCCTTTGATGTCCCGTGCGTTAAGCTTGGAAACTCTTCTCTATTTATAGTCGTGACCCAGACATGTATCCGTCGGAGAGGACGATGCCACGTGTCACAAACTTATAAGGAAAACGACCATAAGTTTTCGAAGTAGCGCCGCAGAGTGGTTGGCTTTTGTACATGAGAGCAGCTTTAATGTTAGAGCAGGTAAGGCTTTAGTTGCTTCGCATTGGCCGAGGTTTGTGGTAGGTGAGACTTTTCAAACATCAGTCTTCATCTGAGTTGACTCTTACTGATCCTCGTATGAATAGACTCTGCTGACTTTCGAATGATAAAGGTCGGGAAGTTGTTTCCTTGTCGGATCTACAACTGAGTTGCATATGATCAGTAGATCTGGAACGATCATACTGACTTCTTCATCTGAGTCTTACTGATAAGAATCTAGTCTTGCTGATAAGAATCTTCTACTGAGGATAGTCTACTGGTGACTCTGAAGGTACTGAGCTCTTCTCGTATTCAGTAGATAAGAATCGTACTGAGTCTTCAACGGCGGTCTGCTGATAGGAATATTCTACTGAGAACAGTCAGTTGGAGGACCTGAAGAGATGAGCTCTACAAACTAATGACATGGGGTTCTGGAATTTAACTTCTCTACTGAAGTTCAGACCAACAAACACCCCTTACAGGACTTAGATAAGATCAATAATGAATATAAGATCAGTTTAGTCTATTACATCATCAAGTCTGAAAACACACTACGGGTACATGATAGGCTTTGGGATATTCAATTCTATAGCGACAAAATCACTACAATTTCCCCCATTACCGAAATATAACAATAAGTCCTAAGTACATGAACTACTGACGTCAGTTCAAAGTACCCCCTTAGCCATGATCTACACGACCACTGACTCATAACCCAACAGAAATCTTCTACTGAAAGCTGTCAGCTGATGACTCTGAAGACTACTGAGCTCTACAAAACCGATGACTTGGGGTTCTGGAATTTTAACTTCTTTACTGAAGTTCAGTCCAACAATACCCCGTACAAGACTTAGACAAAATAATCTATGACTATAAAATCAAGTCTAGCCTATTACATCATAACGATTCAAACACATAGGGGTTAGGACGGGTTTTGGGATGTTCAATTCTATAGTAATACAATTCAGTATCACTACAATTTCCCCAATAACAAATATTACAATATCGTCCTAAGTACACGAACTACTGACTTTAGTTCTATGCAATTACTGAGTCAAGCTCTAAGTACCCCCTAGAAATGATCTACTAGACCACTGACTCATATCCATACAGAGGGCCGGAGAGGCGGAGTCGCAGAGAATCTGCCAGTCGGGGAGGCCGGAGACGGCTCAGACGGAGTCACAGGAGAGTGGAGAGTGGAGACGGCCGACGGGGAGAGAGCCGAGACTCGAGAGATTTGAGAATTGAGATGAGAGTTGTTTTGTTCCAAGCAATACGTACCCACATAGTCACATAATCATAGTTCACTTTAGTTTTTAAGTAATGAACTAATGATATTAATAAAATTAGATATTAGTATATATTTATTATTTAATAATTAATTAAGCGGTTAATTCGATTAAAACCGATTAACCATTAACCGTTTGTATCTTATATCCATTAACCGATATTGCTACCGTTAACCTAAAAACGGTTAATCGGTTACCGTTAACCGGTGGTTTCGGTTCGGTAACGGTAATACCCGATTAACCGTGAACCGTTTTGCACCCCTACATTTAAGAATTATGCTCTTCATGAGCTTCAATCAAATTCAAGCTATCACATCAGTTTTCTTCATTTTTGTATCCTTCTTTCAAGGAATACTCGATGTTCTTACTATATCACATACGACTAGACTATTTAAGCTCGTAAAACGACTTTTGAAAACATCTTTTGATTTGCATGCTTTGAGTAAGTTAAATCCTTCGGGGATTTTCGTATATATATATATATATATATATCACAATCTAGTGAATCATATAAACAGATAAATATTTACTACATCGATAAGGCGTATATCAAGCCTTTGTAACCTAAGTTGATTAATCAAACTCTAAAATATAATGGCGTATATTATAGGAGAGTACATAATTAATTCCTAGTCTTTGAGAGAAACATTGTGTTACGAGTATTGCCCTATATCTCGTAATTTTTCATTATCTTTGTAACAAAGACACATTTGTATCTTTCGGGGATATACTTTCTGTATTTTGGAACTATAGGTCCAAATGTTTCCAGTTTTTTAGGGAATATTAATTCACCCTGTATGACTTCGTTCCTCTTTGAGCAATTATTTATATATTGACAATCTCTAATAGATCGTCATTGATGATCCTCTTTTATCATTTCAAGAGTCATATTAAAGGGGAATATATTGTCATGCGTCAATGACGATATTTAATCTCTCCAATATATTGAGATCTCATTAATTTCAGACGCTGACAGTTCTTCAGAAACTTTCATTTGATTGATAATCATTTCGACATTGTTTGATTCATATCTTGTACTCTTTTTTCTTAGGTATATAATTCTTAAAATCAATTGGTCGACCATATTTTTGACGAATTTTAAATGCATTTGCTGTCATTTATGTTTATCCTTCAGGGACATGAGTTCTTGTTGGGGGTATTTGCAGCAAATGTATGACATTGCCACTTCTTATATATGTACAAAAGCATCAAGGAGTTGGTTTGTAATCCTTTGCAAGTGAGCTTTTCGACTTCTTATTCACATTGATTACTTCGGGAATCCCAATATGACTAGTTTGTTCTTGTGCTTTTTTTTCTTTGGATGTAGATTTCACATTGATTACTTCAGGAATCTGAATGTGACATATATTCCACCTAATGTTGGGAACGTTATTTCATCATAATAACAATTTTAATGTGAGACTCGTTTTTATACGTACAAAACCATTTTGATTATGGACATGAGCAACTAGGTGTTGAATCTCAATCTCAAAGCAATATAATATTAAATCATCTTCGGGAGGAATATGGAGTTTAATAAACTCACTAACTTTATCAAGACAAATCTTCTTGATGGAATTGAGCTCTTTATTTTTGAAATTGTAGTTCTAGCAAGTGCTACATTTCTTCTAGAAATCGAGCATTCATGAAAATTAAGAGATTCTTCAGGATCTCTCTGCAGTGTCTCTATGAATTTTCAATTATGTTGCGCATCATAGTTGCTTGCAGATGTCCAAACTTATCATTTCAAAGCATAAAAGCTCTTTTGAACTTCCGGTTCATGACATGTTTTGCCTCACTTGTTTTTATGAATGTATAATACATTCAAGGTGATAGTGTGATAAGATTTCTTTTGTTTGCTTCAGGCTAAATATAAAAGAATCACTACCTTTGTATATTACTCCCTCATTCCCATAGATCTTGTCATGTTTCTTTTGGGCGCAGAGTTTTAGGAGAGTTGATAGTTGTGTGTGTAGTGGTGGGTCCCTCAAATTGTGGGTGAATTATAGCCACATAATCTTGACATTTTGGAAACATGACAAGATCTATGGGACACCTTAATTAGGAAAACAATACAAGATCTATAGGTCAGAAGGAGTATTTCATTCTGGTATCCATTGCAACGGATATCTTAAAACTTAGTGAGTGTCTTCTAGACTTACTAGAGTAAAGATCATGCTCAATAGTTAATTTAGTACCATTTGATAGAATGATACAAGCTCTTCGGGGAGCCTTTAATGATGTTCGATGCACTATATTTTAAAATCTTGTAGTTTAAGATGTATCTACTCGTATCGAGCTTTAGGGAGGACAAACAATTAATATCTTGAGGCAATCATAACGGGATGCTTCGTTTCATTCTATTCTTATCTCCCTCACGTCTCTTATTGGCAGATGAACATTGATATCAATAGTGCATTAATGTCAACAGGACATAAATAATATTTTTCATTCAGGAATAACATGTATCATCAAAAGTACAAGTTGCTCTTTAAGAGCATTTAATGTTCTTCTAGAATATGAATGGTGCTACTTTAGGAGCAAAAGTTAAATAGTATATAAAAATACTATATTTGAGGCATTTCCACAAACATGTGATAGTAATGTTACTATCACAATATGGTCATTCTTCAGGAATGCAATTGAGCTACTTCTAGAGCAACAATTTAGTTTTATTCAAGATAAATGAAATCAATAAATAGCAGTTTTTGAGATCTCCTGGATCTCACATATATTCTTGAAAAGAAATTATGCCATAATAGGATATTGGAAATGCAGTTGTCATTTATAGAGGAGCATTTGCTACCACTCCATGTAATTAGGTAATACTTTAAATATACATTGTCCTTTAGAAACATGTAATATTCTTCAAGATTAATAATTGTGCTACTTCAGGAGCAACAATTAAAGTATTGTTGTTGTGAGATATGATTTCAAAATGACAAGTTTTAGTTGTTCCAATAAAATGTATAGTTAATTATTCTACTTCAAGAGCAACAATTAGAATTATGAACATGTACCATTTGCCGAAATAAAGAGTTTGAATCGTTCTTCAAGAACATGTAGTATTATTCAGGAATATAAATTGTGTTACTTCAGGAGCCCAATTTTAGTCTATTTAAAATACTTCAGCCGAAAGGCTAGTATTTTTGAGAATCCCAATTGCTCTGTCGGGAACATATAGTGTTCGTTGGGGATATCAATTGTGTTACTTCAGGAGCAACAACAATAACAATTCAAGAACCAAGATTCACCCATCAATAAGACATTATATGAATTGCTCATCACGTAATATTCTTACGGAATATTAATTGTGTGCTACTTTAGGAGCAACAAATTAAGATTGTATGTATATATAGATATAAATATTATATAGTATGCAAGGAAAAAAAACTGAGGCATATAGCAAATACATAGATAATATTAATAACTCTTTAAAAGTCTGTAATATTCTTTAGGAATATTCAGTTGTGCTACTTCTAGAGCAATAATTAAATCATTTCAATAAATAAATTCAATTGCTCTTTAAGAGCATGTGATATTCTTCAGGAATATGGATTGTGCTACTTTAGGAGCAACAATTGTGATTTAACATTAAGTAAAAAACAAACAAACAAATAAATAAAAGCGGAGTTAATGCTCTTCAAGAGCAAGTAATAGTCTCCAAAAATATTTAATGTGCTACTTCTGGAGCAAGATTTTAAGTCATAATTTAGTTTTTTAATTGCTCTTCAAGAGCATGTAATATTCTTCGGGAATGTTAATTATATGTGCTACTTCTGGAGCATCAATTTGAGTTAAAGATTTTACCAAAACATACCAATTACTCCACATGAACACTAACAACACAAGCAATCATTTTTTTTAAAAGAAAAATACCTTCATAATCGTCAAAAGGGAAAGACACAAAACTGAAGCAATTAAATTTGTGAGTTGCGACGTCAACGTATGAAGCAATTGGATTTGTGAGTTGCGACGTCAAAAGTGTTTCGAGAGTCTCAATTGAGAGTGTCGTCGTGTTGATAACGTGTTATAAACTAAATAGAACGAGATAATAATAGAGAGTGGAATAGATATGTGTATTATTATGAGTACCAAAGACCTCTATTTATAGAGTTACAGATGAGCTCATGAGATTTTAGGGTTTATATGGTCATCACAATATATATAAAATATATTTACAATGAGTGATTTTTTTTTTTTTTTTGTTCATATGAAATATTGTTTAATTACTATAATTATCTATCCACTTGTCAATTATGTAGTTAAAGAAAAAAATATATATTTTCCAAGTGGTTATCTATGTGGCAAAAAATACTAGTTTGGAAATTAAAGTTAAAAGAGTATTATTTTAGGAATTAAAGTTTGAGATTGTAATAATTTGGGAATAGACTCCTACTTCAAGCAACCTTTGTTTCTTTACGAAATGCCTAACAAATAGCGACTCAATTTTTCCTTGAAATGCCTCGAGAAAATTACTGTAAGCATGTAATTAAAACTTTTGCATAATCATGACGATTTCTTGAAGGAAGCTACTTTTCCTTGAGTTGGCTAGATGAATTAACACTCTACTATCTTGCTTTTACGACGATACGACACATGATGAAGTAGATAAAGGTGCAAATATTACAATTCTCATTCACATGTTGAAACACAATGAATCAATACAAATGGGAGACAAAAGAGGACCAAGTGGACCAGTTGCTACATCAGAATCTTCATATGAAATCCTTGTCATATGAAAAAAGAATACCTTGACTATGCACAACACTTGTAATTAGGCCTTTGATACACCTCCATGGTCTCTCTCTACATGCTCCACAAGCTTAACCGGATCGCGGAATCCTTTACTGCATTTGGGGCACACATCAAGCGTCGCCTTCATAACCCCATTCCTCTCATGCACTTTCTCCACATGCTCGACGAGTGCTCCAACGCTCGAGAATCTCATCTTGCACTGCGGACACACATCCACTTGCTGGCTCGCACTTCCACTGCTCTGCGCCTTTTCGTTTGTGCTCAACGCTTGATTGAATTCGTTGCTCAGTTTTGTCATCCCCGCTTCAGCTGAAGCGCGAAAGGATGAAGCTAAGTTGAGGAAACTTGAAGCCCATTTAGATGAAGATGCTTGCTTGGTTTCACTTTTTCTGCTCTTGTTTAGAAAGCCCATGAACTGAAATGCTGATTCGGGTTTTGTAGGTCCGGGACAGCTGTGGTCTGGTTCAAAGCGGTGTTTCAAGCAGTGGTCGATGTTGCAGTCCCTACACTTGATTGTGTTTGAGAATGTGAGCATCTCTTTGCATCGAGGGACGGGGCATTTCCTTTTCTTCGTGGCTTGTTCGTAGTTTGAAGGGTCGCAGTCTATGTTGACGTGTGATTCCCATGTAATGTTGGGATCTTCCTCGGGGATTAATCGGACTCCTTTAGCACAGAGAGGGCAGATGACAATGGTGACATCGTTTTTGCCAGCATTGGGACATTGATGTCTGCTGTAGCTCCGGTGCTCAAGACAGAACACCTATTACAAGATGGTCAATAAAGTATTAGGAACATGTCTGAGAAACAAATGAATGTTCTCTTTGGAGAAAGAAATAAGATGGGATGATGAAAATGAACACTTGACTTGAGGGCAATGATAGTAATGTTGGTAAATCAACAAACACCATATCTAAAAGCCTAGATCATACCACATTCATACGGGAACAAAGTTTTGCTCATACAAGAATACTCAATGGAAAAGGGAGGAAATTGCCACATAAAGTGCCTACCTTATGTTTATAAACAGATATTATCTTCAAAACCCCACATAAAATGCTCAAAGAAATCCTAAAATACAGAGCTGGAAATATAGCACCGTCCGAATAAAAGTGTGCAGCCACAGATACATTCCGAAGATAGAAACTTGATGTCTTGATCTTGATCTAGGCTTATAGTTAAGTTACTAAACATGGCAAACACAAGCTTCAAACTCAGCAAGAAGAACTGACATAAATATTAAGAAGAGAAAAAAATCAAAACTAGGGAACAACGGCATCTAAGGAAACCGAACTTCCTAATTCAGCATTTATATATCTATATATATATATATATATATATTGAACATAAAGTCTACATTTACCAGAAAAACGCATCTCAAAGAACCTCTTTTGTAGTCAAGAAATGTCAATGTAAACTCACCACCCGATCACCAGAAATATATACTAACTCAAAGTCAAATATCAAATCTCATTAGCTCCGACCTTCGAACAGGTCTTGTACCCAAATATAGACCAAATACACATCAATTCATGCACACATATAAATCAAGCCAAGATATTTTTGTTGCAACACATACATACAAGCCATCAAGCATTCCCATGAAAAATCCCAGCTTCAACCCATATTACTCAAAAACCAAAACTTAAAACGAAATCAACTAATCACACGCATATAACTTCAGAAAAAATAATGATAATTATTAGACCTGTTGGCAGCAATCGCAAGTGAGGGGCAAGAAATCAATCAGGCGGCAATCGCCGAAGCTGCAGTGTTTCCCGAGATTTGGGATTGCCGGAGTCCCCATTCCTCTCTCTCTCTCTCTACTGGAAACACGATTTGGGACTCTGATTGGAAAAAAAAAGTTGACTTATACAAATCGCAAACGAGTAAATCTCCGAGACAGAGATTCCGGCGAGGTGAGGGCAATTCCTAGATTTGCGCCGGCCAATTGGGAATTCGGGTAGAATTTCTTTTGTTGTTTTCTCCCGAATTCCGCGTTTTGGACGGAATATACAGCGATGAATCGAAGCTTCGTAGAATTCAACGGGGGAATGGACTCGTTCGAAGTCGTTTCCTATTTATATAGTTGGCTTCCGGCCAACAAACTCCGCCTCTCACCCCCCAGCCCCACGAAACCACAGTGAAAAATAAACAGCATTAGAGAGACCCAAAATTATTGGGCTTTTTTGGGCCCGGTGAGAACCACTAGGCCCCTTAACTTATTCGAAAAGAGGGAAATGTTGAATAAATGAAAGTAAAGGGGCGAATCTCAAAAACTAAAACTACAACAGTAATATTTATGAGTTTTTTTCTTAGAATTTTTATTGATAGGGTCAATATGCATAAGCTTTGGTCATTTTGCAAAGCTTCTTTGTTCTTTACAATTTTATACCGGAGGATCTGCTTAGGGATGGCAAAAGGACCAGGATCCGTCGGACCCGAGCTGGACCCGCACGCAATGGGGTGAATAATACCCGTCCCGTACGAGTATGGGGCGGTTCCGGACCCGACCCGTACCGGGTCCGGGGCGGTTCCGGCTCCTACCGCCGATCTGCCCCGCCCCGTTGACCTGCCCGCCCGGACCCCCCCCCCCAACAAATTAGAATTTAGAAGTGTAAAAGTATTATTTGTGAGATTCGAACTTACATCAATAATTTCTTTGCATGCACTTATGCAGTTTGAGCTAATGTTCACATTTGTTAATATTTTACATGTATAATTATATATAAGAATATGACATACTAAAATTAAAAAAAAATACATCTAACAAAAAAATAGCTTATAAAATATAAATATTAATTTTCTAGATTTCAATATACTATATTAAAATTGTAATTACGAGCATGTATTTCGAAAATGAAATTAATATTTTTATTTCCAAAATTTAAATTTAAAATTATTTTTTATTTCTAATTTTCTATTCTTTAATTGAAATGGATTATATGTATAAATACAATTATGATTAATGAACAATTACAATTGAAAACTTTTTATAACAAGTGAAAATACATCTAATAAAAATACAATAAATATTAACTTTCTAGATTTTAATATATTATATTCAAATTTCTAATTTCTAATCATGAAAATGTATTTCGAAAATGAGATTAACATTATCTACATTAAAAATAAGTATTCATGAACTAATGAACTAATGAAAAATTAAAAATTCACAATTTAAAATTCTATATGACTAATGAAAAATTACAAATTTACAATTGAGTTTTTTTTATAATAAATGAAAAACTACACTCTTTTTTTTTTTTTTGTTGACGAGGAACCCGCAGCCGCTACTTTTGGTGCGCACAGGGTAAACCTTGCTCCTGTGCAATAGCCTGCAAACCACACAGAAGAGTGAAAACCACCCTTAATGTGACAGGGTGACAGACTCACACATAACGTGTCCAATGAGAATTGAACCCATGACCTATCGGTCCCGGGCCACCCACCTTCACCGCTACACTCTTATTATTCATGAACTTCATTCATAAGTTCATAAGATTCATAACATATACATAAGAAATTCATACTTTAATAAGAATCATAACATATGAAAGTATATTTAAAAAAATTAAAGAAATATGATGAATAAAAGCTACAAAATATATTTGAAAGATGATTTTGTTTTTGTGTTTTTTTTTAATTTTTTCACATGAAATATTAGTCATGCTTACTACAATCATTATATTTGATTAAAGTTATTATATTTTTATTTATGTTTTAAATTAAAATTAATAAAATAACAGTTTAAAATTATATATATTTTATGTTTATCTAAACTTAACAAATAAGTTGTTGGTCTAGTGGTCAAGAGTGTTTGTATATTTTCGGATAACCTGAGTTTGAATCCTTATGGAAACATAATTTTAAATTTATTAATACTTAAAATATTTACGGATCTGGGACGGGTCTACCCGCCCCGCATGGGTCCGGGTACGGATCCTAAATTCTAGACCCGTACGGGTCCACGGGGCGGGTCCGAGTCCATTTTTAAGGCGCGGGGCGGGTCCGGGTCAATAATACCCGGCCATGACTCGCAAAATTGCGATCCCTAAATCTGCTCCATTTGACTGATTCATTATTTATACACTAACCCGTGTCATTCATCTTATCTTACTTAATAATCAGGTTGTCCCACTCATCTTGTCTCATTTTCTTATATAGGAAGTATTTTATTATTATTTCATTAATTGATTTGGATCTAGAAATTACATGATCTCACCTTGAAACTTCAGTATTTTCTATTATTATTTCAGTATTAATGTAAACTTCACGTAAAGAATTAGGTCATTAATCTAACCTTGAAACGCCATGTCGAATGATGAAGAAAACGGCTTCTATCTTATGATCCCTTCAATATACGTAAATGATAGAGAACTTGTGATATTTCTTTCATGGGGTGAAGAGAGGACCGATATTCAATTAAAAAAAACTTAACGCTACGATCTATCAACATGCCCACTAATTAAAAACTTCCTATAGATAAGTTAGATAAAATCATCTTATCTAAATAATTCAAATAATTGTTTAAACCTTAAGTAAGATATTAATAAATATCTTAACTTATTAATCCACGTAGAACGTGGCCATAAAATCATATATTCTCCCACTTGGCCATGTGGTAAAATTAATCATAATTAGTTTAAATAAAATCATAAAGTGCACATTAAATTATTCATCTATTAGAAATCATAATATTAATGTTAAACATACGTACTAATGCAGAGTCATAGCGGTTCTAAATCATTTAATCGACATAGTTCCTTCCATATACTACAATACTAGAATTCTGTTTAACACAACTCATGATTAATTAATAATGGTCCACATAAATATCTCATTCTTGAGAATATATCTTGTAGCAATGTGTCAACCATAATGTATACATTGATGACAAACAACATATAAAAAAAATGTCAGAAATAAATACAAAATGAACTCAAAATGTCAAATACGTGCCATAAGAATATTAAGTATGAGTAAGATCCATTCTCTCAACATGTTCAACAAAAACATTTGGTGATAATCCTTTGGTTAAATGGTCTGCAATCATGAGATTGGTGCTGATATGTTTGATTGACACCTTTTGTTTCTGAACTTCTTCTTTAATGGCAAGATACTTCAATTTCATATGTTTAACATGTTGGGATTTTGTATACTGGAAGCAAATTTTATGCTTGTATACAATATGTTTTTGTCCTTACCACTATTTTATTCTCCTATCTGATAAATATATATATTTGCACATGTTATCCTTTATCTTGTATAAAAGTTAGATTTGTTTAGTGTGTCGGGTATCACAGAAGACAACACAAATTGGTTGAACTGACAAGATATAAACAATTATAACAGCTAAGACAACTTAAGGATAAGTTGTCGGTTTAAGCTGCAGTTTAGATAAGAAGTGACTTGTCTTAGCTGCTTGTCTTTACTGGTACACTTAAGGTGGTGTATTGATGGATCACAACGAGATGTGTTCTCCTAACTGACCTTAGTGGAGAACCAAGATCTTGGTGACTTAGCTGGTCTTAAGCTTTGTAAGACTTCATCTGAGTGCATTTGGCTATCTATCACTTTTACCTACTATGGTGAACGTTATCGCGACCGGATCTACGTATCTTGGGTGTTAGTAGCTATTTGTGGCTCAGGCTGGTTGTCTGTATCTTGCAACCGTATCCTAGTAAAATGGGTTGATAATATCCCCTGAGGAACTCGTAAGGATTAGCACACTAAACCCGGCCGGTTGATTAAGTTCAGGTGTGTTGATAAGGTCTAGTGGTACTACTCAGGAATATATGATGTTAATTAATTTAAGCTGTCAGTGAGCTTAATTAATTAACGAATATTTTTATCTTAAATACGGAGATCGATTAAGTCTAAAATACAAGCCCTTGCTCAATTTATGATAAAGGGGTAAGTCAACACAAATTCTCTACTGGAATGAATCTGTGTTTATTAATTAATTTTGCTCTGGGCTGAGCATAGATAATTAATTAATTTGAAGTCTTGCTTTATTTCTTGTATTAGATCCCTGATCTGGCCCAATTAGTTCCTAGTTATTTATTGTCTCTCAGAAATCATTATTAATAGATTAATGTAATTTTACATTATTTAATAATGTTATTTATCTGTAATTAATTAGCCAGACCAATTAATTGATAAATATTAGTAGCCTAATAGATTAATTAATTATATTATGAGCTAATTTTGTGGAAGTCCATTATGAATATAATTAAATTAATGGGCTACAAATATTAATATTATATTAGCTTTTGAAGTTACATATATTAATATTCTGTTCATAAACAGAACACACACACATTATAATCATACACGCACGGCGTGAGTAGGGAGAGACAATATTCTTATTTCTTCAGTTCTCTGACCACCCAGAGGAAGAAAAAGGCCGGGATACAGATCCGAAGATCTGACACACGAGCAACAATCAAAGTTGCAACAACATACGAAGGAGGAAGGTATCATTCTTAACCTATATTTTCCTTCCATTAGTATCAGAGCCTGGTTTAGGCTCTGATTGTTGTTGTTAGAAGCATGATAAGGTTTTATTTCCGTCGTTATCGGGCTAATTTCGTCTTTGGGGCGGCCCGCGAACCACTGTTTTGACCCCGTTGTAACGTTTTTCTCGTGAGAAAATCCACCAGTAGATGATAGGACATATTTCTTATGTGATTGTACTGTTTTTGTACTGTACTTAGTCCGGGAGGCACGAGAAACGAGACGAAGATGGTACCCGAATTTTCGTAGAAAACCTTAGTTTGCTAGGGTTTCGCCGCATCTTGCGGCGGCGATTCCCGACTCATCCGGTGTCTGATTGACGATCGGCTTGAATCTATGGAATCCTCGTCTTACGAGCTTCGGGTCGATAGGTTGTAAGGGGTCATCCAATCCCGAATGCGATCGGAATTGACGTGTGAACTTTGCTGCTCGTCATGAATTCGTTCCGGCGAATCGTTTGAAATTCGAGAAATTGAGGAACTAATCTTGGCCGGAATCTGTTACACGGTGGTCGTGAGTGTTCCAATTACGTTTCCGCTCTTTCAATTGATCGAATTGCGGCTCGGAGAGGACGAATTCCGGGCAGCATAGACGGGCAGCGCGTTTTACCGCGTATACAGGGACGTCGCCGGCCGTTCTACATGGCAGACATCTGGGAGACGTCGGTAATGTCGAATGGAACAGTAAGGGAGGACCGGGGGAGGGCCATGGAGGCGCGGCGGCGCCGCGCAGCGTGGGGATGTCGCACGGTCGCGACGCAGGCGGCAGGAGACCAAGGCGGCGGCGGGCAGCGTTGGAAAGCGGCGGCGGCGGTAATTTCTTTATGAAGTAGACGATGACGTGGCACGCTAACGGGCTGACATGTGTCTACCACGTGTCTGACACGTGGCAGACGCCCCTGATGATGTGGCCAGATGCAGTTTTTGATGCAGTTTCCAGATTCGAAGTTTTTGAAGATCGAAGAGCTGTATTATGATCGGGCTATATAATAGTTAGGAATTACGTATTTTAAAGCCCGATAACGACGTTTTAAATTTTATATTTGCGCATTTATTTATTATTATGCTTTAGCATGCGATTATGTGATTAATTGCGCTTAGAAAAGCATGTAAATTGGATTTATGTCGTTATTAAGCATGTTTTAATTTTCGCGAGCACGTTTTATTATGTGCGTTTAGAAATTGCATGCTTTAGGAATTATGTGATGATGCATGATTCGTAACAAACCTTTTGAATAAAAAAGAGTAAGCAACTTTAAATTAAATGTTTAATTAGATTCCATTAATTTGGATATTAAACACCTAATTGGACATCCATTAATTGGACTCTGCACAAAAGTAGTAAGATTATGTGAGTAAACGTCCACCTGCGTGAGTTGCGTGACTAGTAAACACAAGTACTCTAGAAGATAATAATTAAATAGGATGGCTAATTAGATCAAATTGAATGCAGCATGGTTCGAGAAGTATGTCAATTTCGAGAATTTGATTTTATTTTGGTCAAATTAATGGTCAATGCTTAGATATCACCGCAAGTACAATTCACTTCCCTCGAAGTCCCTTCCCGCAATTTTAATAGTGACATGGTCCAGAATATCGAACTATTAATTTCATTCGTCTTAAGAACCTAGACGTGGATTGAAATTAAAGAGCTAGGTAAATAGCTTGATTTAGGGTTACACTAGTAAACGTCCACCTGCGTGGCTTGCTTGTGGAATTCCTAGAGCTGTTCGAGGTTTTTAATATCATTATTTTTCAAAAGGTTACAATGATCGTTCATTACGAATTATGTGCAAATTTAATTTTTTTTACATGCTTTAATTTTAAATTTTTTCAGATATGTTTGTTCAAGCTGCTGTTAACGGTCTTTTGAGCCGACCCTTAAAGGGTATTGACAACTATAAAGAGTGGTGGAGAAACCTTACACTAATGTTCCAAAATGAGAAAATCTTGTATGTTCTCAGTACCCCTGAGCCTGAACTCCCCGAAGAAAGGGCGACTGAGGAGCAGATAAGGGAATATGAAAAGTGGGTAGAGGATAATGACAAGAATCGTTTTGTCATTCTATCCACTATGGTTGATTCTCTTGCTTCACAGTATGAAAACACGCCCCATGCGAGAGTGATATGGGATTCCATGGCTGAAAAGTTCGGTGAGACCGATAGATCTCAGAGATTTCATCTCCTGAGGCAGGTTACTACCTGCAAAATGGTTGAAGGTGCATCCATGCAGGATCATGGTTTATATATGATCGAGTTGCTAGATCGACTTGCAAATGTTGGTGGTGTCTTGGATCTTGGCATCAAGATAGATATCATTCTACAGTCACTACCTAAGTCATATGAGAATTTCTGCCTAAATGTAGTGATGTCAAGGAAAAACTACACTCTGACTGAACTTTCGAGTGAGTTAATTACTACAGAAGGAATCATGGGTCAGAGTAAAGATAAGGGAACCCAAATCTTGAACACTACTAGAAGCTCAAGGAACCCTCCGAAAGGTGGATTCCAGAAAAAGGCAAGAAGGCTACGAACGTCAAGAAGAAAAGTGGGAGCACGAAGTTAGCACCTACCGGAGGGGTTCAAAAACCTAAGGGGAAGTGTTTAAAGTGTGGTAATGTTGGACATTGGAAGACTGAATGTCCCGACTTCAAGGCAAAACAGAAAGGTACACGCATCGCCTTAGTAACTGAAATTGTTCTTGTTTCCGCATCTACCCATGAATGGGTAGTAGATTCCGAGAGCAACTGATCATGTTTGTTACACCTTGCAGGGGTTTCTGCAGAAAAGGGTTCTGGCTGATGGCGAGGTGGTGGTTTCCATGGGCATTGGATTGCGAGTTCCAACTGTTGCCATAGGAGATTTACATTTATCTGTTTTAGACTCTAGTTTAGTATTGAGAGATGTTTTATTGGTGCCTGAGTTTAGGCGAAACATTATTTCCGTTTCAAATTTTTTTATTGTGGATGGTTATAGATCTGTTTTTTGATGATCAAATTTCGATTTTGAAAGGGAAAGATCTTATCTGCAATGGGTCTTTAAATGAATCTCTATATACTATTATGTCTAATCCATGTACATCTGTTAATGTTGCTTCCTCATCATCAAATCCTAAGAAGAGGAAAGAATCTTCTAAGGTAAACTAAAATTATCTATAGCACTTAAGACTATGTCACATCAACCTAAGTAGGATCCAAAGGTTGGTGAAATATGGATCGCTGGAGTCTCTCCAAGTTGAACCATTTCCAACTTGCGAATCCTGCTTGGAAGGTAAGATGGTGACTAGGCCTTTTAAGGCAAATGGTTATAGAGCCACAGAAGCATTAAGTTTGATACATTCTGACTTGTGTGGGCCTATGTCTACACAAGCTCGTGGATGGTATGAGTACTTCGTCACATTTACTGATGATTACTCGAGGTATGGATATGTTTACCTTCTTCGCCACAAGTTGGATTGCTTTGAAACCTTTAAGGAATTCAAGGCAGAATTGGAGAAGAAGTTAGGTAAAGAAATCAAAACACTGCGATCTGATAGTGGTGGGGGATACCTATCCAATGAGTTCAAGGACGACTTGACAGAATGTGGGATTACATCCCAACTGACAGCACCGGGCACGCCTCAGCAGAACGGTGTGTCAGAGAGAAGGAACCGAACTCTCTTACAGATGTTTCGGTCCATGATGAGTTATGCAACTTTGCCAGTTTCCTTTTGGGGATATGCTCTAGAGATTGCAGCATACTTGTTGAACCGTGTGCCATCCAAGTCGGTTGCACAATCTATTAACACAGCTCCTGACACTATTCGACGTAGTGGGAGGGTGATATTTACGCCTGGTCGGTATATGTTCACTGGGGAGACATCTGACCATCTCCCAGTAGATGAACAAGACACCGTGGATCCCTAGACTTACAACGAAGCAGTGGGAGATGTAGATGCAGATTCATGGCGAATCGCCATGGACTCGGAATTTAAGTCCATAACTGATATGGATGTATACGAGATCGCTGAACTACCTGAGGGCTGCAAGGCCATTGGTAGTAAGTGGGTATACAAGAGAAAGAGAGGACCGAATGGAGAGATCATGTCATTTAAGGCCAGGCTAGTGGCGAAGGGTTTTATCCAGAAAGAAGGTATCGATTATGAAGTGACCTTCTCGCCCGTAGCAATGATCAAGTCTATTAGGATTCTCCTTGCCAAAGCAGCTCATATGAACCCAGAGATCTGGCAAATGGATGTCAAGACCGCATTCTTAAACGGTCACCTTGAAAAAGGTAGAGACATCTAGATGAAACAAGCCAGATGGTTATGTGAAGGAGGGCGACGAGCATCTAGTTTGGAAGCTTAAGAAGCCTATTTATGGACTTAAGCAAGCTTCCCGGTTATGGCACCAGCGTTTTGACGAGGTAGTCAAATCCTATGGTTTTGTATCCTGTCCTAACGAGGTGTGCATGTACCGTATCTGTGTTAATGGAACAATGGTGTTTCTTGCACTTTACGTAGATGACATCCTTCTCATTGGCAACAATGTTGAAGTGTTATCAGATGTAAAGACATGGTTATCCGAGCAATTTCAAATGAAGGACTTAGTTGAAGCTTCTTACATCCTTGGGATCAAGGTTATCCGAGATCGCCAAAAAAGGATGTTGTGATTGCAACAAGCGTCCTACATTGATACTGTTATTGCTCGTTTCAGCATGTAAAATGCCAAGAGAGGTTCAGTACCTTTCAGACATGGCATTTTTCTATCTAAGAATCAGTGCCCTAAAATGCCTGAAGAGATAGAAAGTATGAGGCTAGTACCATATACTTCCGTTTTCGGTAGTCTCATGTATGCAATGCTTTGTACGAGACCAGATATCTCATATGTTGTATGCATGGTCTCAAGATATCAGTCTAATCCTGGACAAGCGCACTGGACTGAGGTCAAAAATATTCTCAAGTACCTTAAACGGACTAGGGAATATAGAATTGTTTACCAGTCAGACAGTCTAATGCCTTTGGGTTATACGGACTCGGATTTCCAGGCTGACAGAGACGAGAAGAAGTCAACATCGGGTTATGTGTTTACCTTGGGAGGTGGAGTCATTTCATGGAGGAGTGCAAAGCAGAAATGCATTGCGGACTCAACCATGGAAGCAGAGTATGTGGCTGCTTCAGAAGTCTCGAAAGAGGCAGTTTAGCTCAAGAATTTTCTCCTAGATCTTGATATTGTTCATAATTTGCCTAAGGCAATCACGATTTATTGTGATAATGTAGGTGCAGTGGAAAATTCTAAGGAACCTAGATCTCACAAGGCGTCTAAACACATAGACAGAAAGTACCACATTATATGAGAATTCATCAATCGAGGCGACGTACTCATAGAAAAGATCGGAACTGAAGACAACCTAGTTGATCCATTCACAAAGAGCTTACCAATTCCGACTTACGAGAAGCATGTTCGTGGCTTAGGACTGGTAGAGATGCCCCCCACTTAGGACTGTAGAAACTTTTGTATAAGTGGGAGAAGATGCAGTGATAGATAGGATAGATAGCTGAGTACTAGTTTGTACCTAGAACTGATACATTGTATACTAAAAGTTTACTTTAGTATAAGTAGGAGAATTGTTGGGATTTTGTACACTGGAAGCAAATTTTATGCTTGTATACAATGTGTTTTTGTCCTTACCACTATTTTATTCTCATATCTGATAAATATATATATTTCCACAGGTTATCCTTTATCTTGTATAAAAGTTAGATTTGTGTAGTGTGTCGGGTATCACAGAAAACAACACAAATTGGTTGAACTGACAAGATATAAACAATTATCACAACTAAGACAATTTAAGGATAAGTTGTCGGTTTAAGCTGCAGTTTAGATAAGAAGTGGCTTGTCTAAGCTACTTGTCTTTACTGGTACACTTAAGGTGGTGTATTGATGGATCTCAGTGAGATGTGTTCTCCTAACTGACCTTAGTGGAGAACCAAGATCTTGGTGACTTAGCTGGTCTTAAGTTTGGTAAGACTTCAGCTAAGTGCATTTGGCTATCTATTACTTTGACCTACTATGGTGAACGTCACCGCGACCGGATTTACGTATCTTGGGTATTAGTAGCTATTTGTGGCTCAGGCTGGTTGTCTGTATCTTGCAACCGTATCTTAGTAAAATGGGTTGATAATATCCCCTGAGGAACTCGAAAGGATTAGCACACTAAACCCGGCCGGTGGTACTACTCAGGAATATAAGATGTTAATTAATTTAAGCTGTCAGTGAGCTTAATTAACTAATGGATATTTCTATCTTAAATAAGGAGATCGATTAAGTCTAAAATACAAGCCCTTGCTCAATTTGGGATAAAGGGGTAAGTCAGCACAAATTCTCTAGTAGAATGAATCTGTGTTTATTAATTAATTTTGCTCTGGGCTGAGCATAGATAATTAATTAATTTGAGGCCCTGCTTTATTTCTTGTATTAGATCCCTGATCTGGCCCAATTAGTTGCCTAGTTATTTATTGTCTCTCAGAAATCATTATTAATAGATTAATGTAATTTTACATTATTTAATAATGTTATTTATCTATAATTAATTGGTCAGGCCAATTAATTGATAAATATTAGTAGCCCAATGGATTAATTAATTATATTGTGAGCTAATCATGTGGAAGTCCTTTAGGAATATAATTAAATTAATGGGCTACAAATATTAATATTATATTGACTGTTGAAGCCTATATATATTAGTATTTGTTTATAAACAGAACACACACACATTATAATCATACACGCACAGCGTGAGTAGGGAGATACAATATTCTTATTTCTTCAGTTCTCTGACCACCCAGAGGAAGAAAAAGGTCGGGACATAGATCAGAAGATCTGACACACGAGAAACAATCAAAGCTGCAACAACATACGAAGGAGGAAGGTATCGTTCTTAACTTCTGTTTTCCTTCATAACACCTTTGGAATACTTGTCGTTCTTAGAGAAGAATACGGCAGCGGAATTGTCACAGTAAATTTTCAGGAGCTTGGCAATACTGTCGACTATTCCAAGTCCTTAAATAAAGTTACGTAATCAATTTCCTTGAACTGTGGCCTCAAAATATCCCACAAATTCGGCTTCCATAGTGGATGCAACAATTATTGATTGTTTCGCACTCTTCCACAAAATTGCCCCCCCCCCCCCAGCTAAAAGAAACAAATAACCAAATGTTGATTTTCTTGTACCAACACATCAAGCAAAATCTGAATCCGAGTATCCAACCACATTGAGCTGATTTGATTTTCTGTAAGTCAACATATACTCCTTTATCCCTTGGAGGTATCTAAATACCTTCTTTGCAGCTTTCCAATGATCTATTCTTGGATTGCTTTGGTAGCGGCCATGCATTCCATCAACAAAGATGATACCATACCTCGTACAAGTCTATGCATACATCAAGCTACCAACAATAGATGCATAAGGAATATCTTTCATTTGAGCACGTTCCAATTCATTCTTGGGACATTGCTTAAGGCTAAACTTATCTCCCTTCTGGATTGGAATGATGTTTGGAGAACACCTTTCCATCCTAAATCTCTCGAGAACTTTATTGATATATGCCTTCTGGGACAACCCTAACATTCCTTGTGACCTATCTCAGAATATTTCTATTCCTATCACATAAGTTGCCTCACCCATATCTTTCATTTAGAAGTTCTCGGAGAGAAAATTCTTGGTTTGACGTATTATACCAAGATCATTAGTCGCAAGCAAGTTGTCATCTACATATCGGACTAAGAAAATAAACTTACTCCCACTGACCTTTAGATATATATACATCGATCCACGATATTTTCCTTAAAACCAAAAGACGTGATGGTATCATGAAACTTAAGATACCATTGGCGGGAAGCTTGTTTCAGTCCACATAAAGACTTCTTTAGTTTACACACCATATGTTCTTTTCCTTCAATGAAAAAACCCTCAGGTTGATCCATATAAACATCTTCCACTAAATCTTCATTAAGAAAAGCTGTTTTCATGTTCATTTGGTGCAACTCCAAATCATAAAGAGCCACCAAAGCCATAATAATCCTAAAAGAGTCTTTCTTGGATACATGCGAAAATGTCTCTTTATAATCAATACCATTTCGTTAAGTAAAACCTTTTGCAACAAGTCTAGCCTTGTATCTTTCGATGTTTCCCTTAGAGTCGCGTTTGGTTTTGAAAACCCACTTACAACCAACTCGTTTGCAACTTTCTGGCAAATCAACAAGGTCCCAGACCTCATTATGAGTCATTGATTTTATCTCATCATTCATCACCTCTAACCACTTATTACAATAAATACTTTCTATGGCTTGTGTGAAGGAAATTGAATCATCAT
This sequence comes from Lavandula angustifolia, assembly GCA_028984105.1. Classification (NCBI taxonomy): domain Eukaryota; kingdom Viridiplantae; phylum Streptophyta; class Magnoliopsida; order Lamiales; family Lamiaceae; genus Lavandula; species Lavandula angustifolia. Next base: position 8,523,774 of record CM054815.1, on the reverse strand, counting down.
CATTAATTCCAATGTCAAATTCTGACTCATTTAGATAAAAAAAATACTCATCATAGATAGCAGATCTTCTTTCTCTTGCAGACCGTCTTAATGCTATAGAATGTTGTGTATATGCAATATTTTCATTGGTAACATGTTCATTATCAAGAGTGTGATCATCTGCATGTTCATTTGAGTTGTCTCGTGTTTCGACAACCAAAGGAACAACCACTTACGGAAAGGTTTTGGGTAATGGAATCTCCACCCTAACTTCTTCCATTTCCACCTTTCGTGGTTCAACACTCCCACTAGTTTCAACATTTTCAATGAATCTAGCATTTCCAGTTTCAACAATTCTCGTACAATGATTAGGACAATAAAATCTATACCCTTTTGATTTTTCTGGATAACCAATGAAAAAACCACTGATGGTCCTCGGGTCCAATTCCTCTTCATATAAACTATATATCCTTATTCCTGTTGGGCAACCCCAAACATGCTGAAGATTTGAAGATTTACTGAAGATTTGAAGATTCCAAAACCCTACTTTGACTGATAAACCTTTCAGTTGTAATGTGTTGTTCTGTCTCTGAGCTTTCAGACTCAGTAGACACTATTCATCTTGGTTCAGGCACTCAATAGATCACCTGCCTCAGTACAAGAAGAAGAAGACTCAGTGATACTGGACTCAGCAGGAGCAGTATACTGGAAGGAGTCAGTGGAACTGAACTCAGCAGGAGTAGCTCACTGAACTCAAAGTTGATCTTTAGTTGAGCCGACTCAGCAGGAGCATGCTACTGAATATAGATCAGACTCAGCAACGGCTAGACAGTCCTCTAAACTGTCAGAATTTACCAAGTCTAAATCAGCAGAGTCATACGAGGAAGAGAGAAGTCAGCTTCAGATCTACCTTGAAGTCTGCTCTGTCTCACCTACTTTCTTTAACCTTGACCAATGACGAGCGGCCAGCTGTCAACTTTCTGATTAAAGCTGCAAGTCAACAACTTTCCAGAAATGGAGGGAAAGTACTCCGCCACAATCTTTGAAAGAGCCGTTAGCTACCCAAAAGAGAGAGACACAAGGATCGTCATCTCAAACGGATCTATCCTTGTATCTGCTCTATAAATAGAGGGATATAAGTCTTCCGCAAGAAGTTCAAAGAGTAATCTCCGGTGAAAGACGACATACTTGCTCATAGGGAACCAAGCTGAACCAGAGTTATAAAGCCTCTAGTATCCAAGCGACTGAACATGAACCTAAGTCTATACTTAATCGTTCGTCGCTCTAGATGCCACCTTCTCGTTCCCTATCCCTCTAACCTAAGCTCAGCAGATCATATCCATAGCTTAAACGAAGGAGTTCATATCTGAACTGATCCTCATTGTAAAGAACTCCTTCATAGTTGGAGAGTTTGTCAAACGCTTTAGTTTGATCCTTTGTAAACTAAGACTTGCTCAGTATAAATCTCAAGACCAGTGTTTGTCCAGCGTACAAACCAACTAAGACTATCTCAGTATAATACATAGCCTCCTGATCTTTCGGGACAGTGGATGTAGGATTGTTGGATCCGAACCACTTTAAAAACTGCCTGTGTTCTGTGTTCGTTTTTCTGTTTTAACTGATGCATTGATTACTGTTCATATTGAAAGAATTTTCTAAAATCATTTAACTGGGATTCAACAAAGCTTAATCGATCGCACTAACTACTGAAACTGTTTTATTAAAAACGTTTTCTAAACTCAACTGAATTTGGGCCTACACATTTCCGCACTATATTGAACTTCATCTGAACGGTACTGAATTCTGACTCAAGTCAGCTAGCAGGCCTCAGTGAAGTCAGCCACTCTGCCACACGATCCAGAACAGTTTACTTGGTCAACTGAACTCGTTCAGTACGACGCTTTCCTGAAAAGGACTGTTCGTGTTTTAAGTTGATAAATTGTTTTCAGGTGTATTCACCCCCTCCCCCCTCTACTCCTGAACGTTTATTCTCGGGACCAACAATTGGTACCAGAGCAGGAGTTCTTTAAGACTCTTGTTATTCTGAAACTGGTTTACTTGAACGGATCCAGAAAACGTTTTCACTGCATATCATTCTTCATCCATATCATTATCTACTATGTCTGATATGTCAGGAATCAGAATGGTACCCATGTTCTCAGTAGATAACTATGGAGTGTGGCGGTCAGAATGGAGGCACATCTGACTTCCCTCCTTAACAGCATGACAGAGGTACTGGAGGACGGACCTATCGTTCCAATGGTTGATGGTGTCGTAACTCAGGACCCAGCACAAGGAGGAGGAATGATGACCGGGAAGAACATCCTGAAAGACAGAAGTCTCTTCACTCCTGAGGAGAAGAAGCTTCACAACTTAGACCGCGTCGCCAGAAACGCCATACTGACCACTCTGAGCGATTCTTATCTCGGGAGAGTTCAGGACTGCAAATCCGCCAAGGAACTCTGGGATGCTCTAGCGCTACTGAGTCAGGGGACTCAGAAGATCAAAGCGAACAAGCTAGCGCTGGAACTTCAGAACCTGGAGAGATTGTCTCTCATGCCTGGTGACTCCATTGAAGATCTCAACGTCAGATTAACGGATCTAATGAACTCTATCAACGGGCTGGGAAAGACATTCTCCAGCCGAGAGAAGAATCTCAAGATTTTGAGGGCACTTCCAGACGGTCATTGGACTCCCTTTGCTACTTTACTGAGACATTCTGATTTAGATATTGTTACTCCTGACCATATCTTTTCAGAACTTAAAGTTGAGGAGTTCGAGTTTGGTCTACCTCAAAGGAAGCGGTGAGCTGAAGCTGACACCCAAGTCGACCATGCCTTCAAAACATCAGTCAGCACAGCAATTCCAACCTCTAGCAAGGATGAACCTTCACTCAGTGACTTACAAGAAGGAAACCTGGCTAAGAAGTACGCGCTGCTTGCCGTGAAGTATCAAAAGGAGAAGGAGAGGCGCAAAAAACTCTCAAGAGTCATTAGAGGCTCCAAGGATAAGACTGAATATACACCTAAGCGCACTCCTGACTCACATACTTCTGAATGCAGGAAACAGGAGGACTCAGCTCAGTCGAAAGACAGCGAGAGCAAAGAAGAGAGAGTCACTACCTGCTACAACTGCAAGAAGCCAGGACACTATCAGCATGATTGTCCTGAGCTCAGCACTGCTGAAAGAGCAGCACACAAAGCTCGAAGGGAGAAGTTCATCAAGAAGCGACAAGCATACATTGCTGGTGAACTCTTAGACGACTCAGATGAAGTTGATTCCTTCATGGATTCATCCGACGATGAAGCGGCATTCATGGTCGTAGAGCTTGAAGAAGACGCTAAAAAGTGTCTCATGGCAGGAGAAGAGGATGAGGTAAACTCTCACGCTCCATTTAACACCTCTTCACACTGCACACACGACACTATTTCAGGTGCAGATGAGAATCTGGACGTCGCAATCGCATATGAAGAACTACTCGACGAGCAGATTCAGATGAATCTGCAGCTCAGTAAGACTCTTCAGGAATTGGATACCCTGAAAGTGGAGAATCAGAGACTTTCTCAGGAGAGTCAGGTTGTTACTGAGTCAGAAGGACTTGTGTTGAGACTCAGGGAGGAGATAAACTCTCTGATGACCAAGTCTCAGCATCAAGAAGATTAGATCTCAGTACTGACCAATGACTTCACTCAGAAAGATCTCATAGTAGTACTACTATGATCAATGACTTGACTCAGATCTCATAGTAGTACTACTATGATCCTATAGTCAGGAGAGGACCTAAGAGTCAGAAGAAGAAAAAGAAAGCCGTGCTGAAGGCAAAGGTCAGCAGTCCACCTACTCAGAAGATCAGGACTCCTAAACCTGTAAAGCCTCAGAAGTCAGTATCGACCAGTCCAGTGGTCAAGTATGTTGATCAAAGTGGGAAGAAACTGTCTGAGACCACCAGGGTCGTAAGACAGATCTGGGTTTCCAAAACTAACATCTAAGGACCCAAAATCAAAAATAAAGGGTACCTAAATATAATTATGTCTTGCAGGTGCACAAGGACCCGTGGTATGTGGACAGCGGATGCTCAAGATATATGACATACCAAAAGGACCTATTGAAGAATTATACTACTGAAGAAGGACCCCGAATCGAGTTTGGAGACAACGCAAAAGGCTATACCAGAGGATATGGAACACTCAGCATTGGAACTGCAACAGTTCCAAGAGTATCATATGTTGAAGGACTTCAGCATAATCTTCTCTATGTTAGTCAATTTTGTGATAACTCGAATAGAGTGATTTTTTACGCCGGTTTCTATGATGTCATTGATAAATCTACAGGGAAAACAGTGTTGTCAGGTTCGCGCAAAAAGAATACCTACATAGCTGACTGGAACTCAGCTGAACCTGAAGCTTGTTTGTTGGCGAAGAACGACAACAGAACGGGGTGGTTCTGGCACAGAAGACTCAGCCATCTCAACTTCAAGACGCTCAACAAACTAGCTAGAAACACTCTAGCAAGAGGACTGCCGAATGAAGTATTCAGCAAAGACACTCAGTGTGAAGCATGCCTGAAGGGAAAGCAAACAAGGAATCAAAATCCTCCGGTTCCATCTCCTTCCACTGATGGAATCCTTCAGCTGCTACATATGGATTTATTAGGTCTAGTCTCTCTGGTGACGATCAGAGGCAAAAAGTATGCTTTAGTGGTCATTGATGACTACTCGCGCTACACATGGGTCATCTTTATTGCCAACAAATCTGACGTCAAAACAGAGTTACCAACGCTTCTGAAAAAGCTCAGTGTCGAGAAGAACACCAAGATCATCAAGATACGTTCAGACAGAGGAACTGAGTTTCTGAATTTTATGGTGGAGGAGTTCTACAAAGCTGAAGGCATAGAGCATGAGACGTCTGCCGCCCGCACGCCTCAACAAAATGGGGTTGTTGAAAGGAAGAATAGGACACTCAAAGAAGCAGCAAGAACCCTGCTCGCAGACTCAGGACTCCCAACCAAATTCTGGGCAGAAGCTACTGACACTGCATGTTACACTCAGAATAGATCTCTAGTGACAAAGCAACATAAGAAGACACCATATGAATTATGGAACGGCAGGAAGCCTTCTTTATCTTATTTCCATATTTTTGGGTGTTCGTGCTTTATCCACAATAATGGGATGGATCAGTTGAAGACTTTTGATAGCAAGTTAGACCAGGGAGTCTTCTTAGGATACTCCCGGGTCAGCAAAGCCTTCAGAGTCTTTAACTATCAGACCCTTTGCGTGGAGGAAAGCCCTCATGTTGTTTTTAATGAGTTTGCTACTGAAGACAGAAGCAGGAACTCTAAACCAGAATCTGAGGACATCAGTAAGCAACTACATGATCCGAGCCTGAAAGATAAAGTTGAAAAGATCCAGCTGTGTTGGGATGATGATTCAGATGAAGAAACTGAAGATAAGTCTATTGAATCTCAGCCAGCAGCAGAAGTAGCTGAACATACTGACTCTACTGAACAGAGTCAATCCCAGGTAACTCAGGTCGATGAAGAAACCCAAGTGGTAACTGAGATCTCTACTGAGGATAATAATTCAGGGGGAACAAATGAGGTTCTTGAGCTAAATGCCCCTGAACCTGGTGACTCAGTAGACTCAACTCTAGTAACTGAATTGCTTCAATCTCAGGATAGTACACCTGAAATGCCTAACTCCCCTACTATCTGTGTTGAACAAATCTCAGATGAAGAGTTGAAACATCGTAGATCGTGGCTGGACGCTCACACTTCTGATTTGATTATTGGAGATCCTTCAGCAAGCGTAAAGACAAGATCCAGATTCTGTCAGGGAGAAAGCGCATTATATTCCTGCTTCTTGTCTACTGAAGAACCTCAGTCAGTTGAGGACGCACTTAAGGACGCTGATTGGATCATAGCCATGCAGGAGGAGCTGAATCAGTTTACAAGAAACGAAGTACGGGAGCTTGTTGACAGCCCTCGGCACCAACATGTGATTGGAACTAAATGGGTCTTCAAGAACAAGCGAGATGAAAACAACATTATAGTAAGGAACAAAGCAAGACTCGTGGCAAAAGGCTACTGTCAAGCTGAGGGAATAGATTTCGATGAAGCTTTCGCTCCAGTTGTAAGATTGGAGGCAATTAGACTATTCCTAGCTTACGCAACACATCAGAGATTCAGAGTTTATCAAATGGATATGAATTCTGCGTTCCTGAACGGCGTGCTGAAAGAAGAAATCTATCTAGAACAGCCTCCCGGTTTTCAGTAAGGACATCAGGTCTATAGACTCAAAAAGGCTCTGTACGGGTTAAAACAAGCACCTAGGGCTTGGTACGATACCATATCGGAGTTTCTTCTTCCATAAGGTTTTCAGAAAGGCACAGTAGACCGTACATTATTCAGCATTCGACTGGAAGACGATATCCTACTTGTGCAGATCTAAGTAGATGACATAATCTTTGGATCGAAGAACGTCATTATGTGTCAGCAGTTTGAGAAAATGATGAAGGATAAATTCGAGATGTCAATGATGGGAGAGATGAATTATTTCCTCGGTTTTCAAGTCAAACAATCTGAGAAGGGAACTTTCATCAATCAAGGCAAATACACTTGAGACCTCATCAAGAAGTTCGGTTGCACATCAGGCAAACCAATCAAGATCCCGATGAACACGAACATGAAAATTGATCTTGTAGACCATACTGAATTTCGCGCTATTATTGGTTCATTATTATATATAACAGCTAATCGACCTGACATAACTTATGTTGTAGGTGTCTGCGCTCGTTTTCAGGCAAATCCTAAGCAGAGTCACATGGACTCAGCAAAGGAGATTCTCCGCTATCTCAGAGGAACACCTGACATGGGTTTATGGTATCCAGCTGATGATAATATTGAACTAACTGGTTATTCTGATGCTGACTATGCAGGATGTAGAATTGACCGAAAGTCAACTTCTGGAATGTGTCAGTTCCTTGGCAGTAAGCTGATTTTGTGGTTTTCAAAGAAACAACATTCAGTAGCGACGTCAACTACTGAAGCCGAATATATGGCTGTTGGAAGTTGCTGCGCCCAAATCCTTTGGCTGAGACAGCAGCTACACGACTATGCTGTTATTCAGAATGAAGTGCCGATCTTCTGCAATAGCACCAGTGCAATTGCAATCACTCAGAATCCTGTACTTCATACAAGATGCAAGCACGTGGACATCAGACATCACTTCATTCGCGATCATGTCTGAAAAGAAGGATATCAGGAAGGAAAAGATCCATACTGACCATCAAAGGGCAGATATTCTGACCAAGCCTCTAGCTGAAGCCAGATTCAGAGAACTTTCAGTAGAGCTAGGTCTGTTGGACCCTACTGACACCAGTTAGTAAGTGGATTCAGGAGAGGAGCATTCAGCAAGGGGGAATGTTAACTCTCGGTACTGAGTAAATTTAGTACGTAGAGACTAAGCAACCATCTACACGAGGTATCAGCTGACTACGATGTTCAGCTGACAGGTTTGCGTATCTCTACTTAGTAGCCAATGAAATATTATGTGCATTTATGATTCAGATTCAGCTTCGTATTCAATGCCTTATAAAATGTCATTTAATATAACGGTTTACAATAAATACACGACATTCTATGTAAAGTATGCTGAACTCTGCGGCGCATTTAATGCATGTCGTATCAAGTTACTTCTTTGGCTATTTACAACTGTATTTTGACTTAGGCGGCTAAATTGATCATTGCCTATTTTATAACATTAAATCCTAGCCGTCCATCTCAAAAGCTATTTCAAACTGAACCGTGGATTCATTAACTATTCATCTTCTTTAACATATATAAACACGTTCAAAGTTTAGAAACCGCCATTTTCACTCTGCAAATTTTCATAACCCTAGTTTTCTGAGAAAAAGCATCTGTTCCCTTGCAAAATCATTTTCAAAAACTCAGAAAACTCTTCGGTAAATTCTTCTTGATCATTCAGCATTGAATACTATACTTGTAATATATATTTTTTTTCGATACTGATACTGTTGATTTGCAGAATACAAACATGGCAGGAGTAGTTGTTAACATCCCCTTTGATATGCAAGAGATCCTCGAGAAGGATCGCGTTTGGTGCGAACCCATGATGGAGTTTGATGTCTGCGAACTCGAGTACATGGAGGAGATTTTCGATGCCCTAAGAGCGACTGGCTTAGAGGGATTTCTGTCGAGGAAGCCGACATACTTCCTCCCGTGCCAGATTGTTGAGTTGTACTTGAACTCAAAGTCCGTAGAGGGTGATATCCGATGCAGATATGTCGTCCATACAGTTGGAGACCCTCTCGTGCCATTTCAGAGATAAAGACGATGTCTATCAGAGAAGCTCTTCAGAGAAGCTTCAAACTTCCCAGCGCAGGATTCAGTATAGTGGGCTACAAGGATGACTTGATGGATGAATACCTTGAGATCTTCTGCGGGAAGCCAACTTCTTTCAGAGTAGCATTTTCGAAGAACGCCATGCTCCCGAAATTCAGAGCATTGGCTTATATTGTGACTCAATTGCTGACGAGTCAGGCAGGATCTTTTGATCAAGTGTCAAGGCCTAAAATATAAATGATGATGGCCATTTATGATCACGCGAAGATCAACTGGACTGAATTCTTCCTCAAAGAGTTCATGACGCAGTCCGCGAAATTCGATAAGCTTTCCCAGCGCCTTGCAGTAAAGGGAAAATTACTATACGGACTGAAGCTGTCTATCATGATAGAGGACTTCTGCGGAACAGACAACATTGCATATGTTGACAAGCAGTACTTTAATTCGAAGAAGGTCTGTTTCCAGAGCAGGGCAGCGGCCCTTCAGCAGATTAGGTCTGGGCCTGCTGACCCCAAGACAGGAACTCAGAAGACATCCACTCCTACGAAGAAGAGGTCCCCTCCCAAGTCTACTCCGAAGACGCTGACCAAGATACTGAAGAAGGTCAGTGAGGTTGTACCAGAGGTAGTAGTTGAACCACCTCTGCAGCTGAGGGACGAGTCTGAGTCCTCAGAAAAGACTCGGTCCGTGGAGAAGGCCGTCTCCATTGAAGGAGGCGAGACAATGGACCAAGGGGTCAAAGCTGAACAGATCCCTATGACTGAGAGCCCCTTGGATGTTCCTCCACTGAGTAGCATTCCGTCTGCTGAGAAGCAACAGTCTCCCATTGAAGTAGAAGATTCTGAGACTGCTTCTGAGTCAGAATCGATCGGGATGGAGGCATCAGCTCTACAATCAAGAGCCTCCCGAGAGATTGCTGAACACATCCCGGAGATAGCCAGCCACACTGACCTCATCATACTTGCAAGGCAGGCTAGACTCCACATGCTGATCAGGTTCCAGGAGTGGTCTACCCTGAATAGGCTGATCAAACACCACTCCTGTGAACAGCTCCATGAGGAGGAGCTGATGATAAGGAACAAGATTGGCTACTCAGAGCCATCTGATATATGTTCCTTGGACGACTTGAGGGCTGCTATATTAGCTTTGCTGAATGATCGCCAACCAGTCTCAGCAACGACACCCTCAGATGGGTCTGACCCCGATGGTCAGGACCCACCCTGTGATTCAGGCCCTGAGAAGCCTGATGAGGGTACTCAACTGGACAAGGATGCTCCAACTTCTACTACTGAACCTCCACTCAGCATCCTTGGACCAAGTCAGTCGGAGGCTGGTACCTCGAAATCTGCAGAACCAGCTCAACTCTTACTTGAGTCTGCATTCAAAGTAGCGCCCAACCCTAAAAGCCGACGATCGAAGTCAGTGGCTAGGGCCCTGAGGAGTCAAGGGACGAAGAACAGACTCCTCGCCTGTGCCGTCCATAAGACGTGGAGATCAAGGGGCTCATAACGACAATCCAGAACACGCCTGCCCCTGACTTCTCCACGATCCTAACTGAAGCACTCGCCACTCAACGAGCCAACTTCGAAGAACAACTGAAGTTGATGGAGGCGGGCCAAGCAAAACTTCTGGAAGATTACAAGGCCGCCCAGTCAGCTCACATTGAATCTGTCTCTTCCATCTCTCAGGCCTCCGAACTCAGACTCCAATCAATTCAGAAGGCTATGGAAGAGAGAGTGGATCAGAAGTTGCAAGATATCCAGACAGCAGCAGACGCCTCTCACAAAAAGTACAGCGACCAACTTACTGAGGAGAGAAACGAGCTGCATGAGAGACTCACAAAGCTGCAGTATGCATTAGATGATCTGTCAGCAGCCTACAAGAGTCTGGATAAGAAGGTGCAGATTCCCACCCCTGGCTTATTTGCTGATGCCAAAAAGGGGGAAGGAAAACTGAAGATATCTGGAGGGGAAGGAAAGGTACTGGAGCTACTCAAAGTCAGCAATCTGCTCCCACTGGTCCCTCCACTCAATCTACACAAGGCGAGGCCCAGGGTGTCTCAGCAGCAGGAGATGTAGTGCCTGCTGAGACCGGCCCAAGTGGCTCAGGACCCAAGGACTCTGCTACTCAAGCAACTCAGACACCAAGTGACATAATTAAAGAAATCGCTGAGTATGCAGAAAAGGAGTCAGAAGAGGAAGAGGTTCCTCTGCCTCCTCCAGTGTCAGGAAAAGGTAAGAAGATACTGAAGCTTCCAACTCCTCCCTCAAAGAAAGGACCATGAAGATACATCACTCCTGAGGAGGAAGCTCAGATAGCTGCTGACGAAAAGCTTGCCAGAGAAATTGCTAAGGCTATTAACAAGCCAAAGAAAAAGTCAGCCAAAGGCAAGACTAAGGCCCCAAGCAGAGGTAGGAAGCCTGGGACAAGGCTGCCTCCTAGGAAATTAAAGCTGAGCGATGAAGTTGACAAAGAGAAGGAAAAAGAGCAGCAGCAGCAGACAACTGGTCAGCAGGGTACTTCAAAGGAGAAATCATCTACTCCTGCTGATTCAGAAGAAGAAGAACATGTACCCTCCTATGTCCCCTCGAAGAGACAAGAGCTTGAAATGCAAGAAATTTGGGATCAAATGGAGAGGTATCTGTACAGAGGAGCAGAAGCAAGGCACATAGAAGCAGCAAGAGAAAGACTCAAATTGGCAGACTTAGAAGCTCTGAAGCTGAAGGCTGAGAAGGAAGCTAGCCAAAGGATTCCTGAGAAGGCAGATATCCCATACAAATACAGAAGACTCAGGAAGCCTACTGATCTTAAAATTCACAGATGGCCCAGAGTGGACGAATGGATACCATGGGAAAGAACTCAGAGGTGGGAGTCACTGAAGGCAGACTACATTTAGAGATACTATTTCTGGAGATACTGGCCTGAGATGCACAAGTCTATTGCATTTGCTGAATGGCTTCTAAAGACAGACCCAGAGATATTTGCTAGAGTTCGGAAGGCCATAGCAGATAAAATTGATGTTAGAGTCCCAACTCCAAGGATCATGCCTCCCCCACTAAAACTTGATGGCTCTGTACATTATGGGGTAATTGAGAAGGAGATTAAGGATGTTGCCCAAGCAAGACACTTGGATGAAGATGAGCCTGCTGATTTGCCAGAGATACTGAAGCTGATGAAGATCACTTACAGAATGTATAGACTGCAAAGGACAGGATTCAAAATCAAAATCAAAGGACTTCAAAGACAGGATTCAGCAGTTCAGATGATAGATAGCTTCTGTATTTCTCTTATGTTCTGTTTTTCTTAGAATAGCAGTTGATGTATCTGTACTGACTTTCATTATATATAAAACATCACTGTTGTTCGGCCCTGACAAATTCTCATTGTCTATATGGCCTTATTTGTCTTTATGCTTAACACATAGAATCACTCAAGTGATTACTGACTCACACACTCACTAAATATATTATGTCAGTTTTTACCTTGTTAGATTCTGATCAGTTAGATTGTATTGATGGGGGAAAATGTTGTTAAACAGGGAGAAATTGCTGTTTAGTTTTCTGTATATGCTCTGATATTTCTTCCCTGATTCCCTCGGTAGTCTAGGACTTGAAGAACAACTCCACTGATTCTACTTGTAATACTTGTAAGGAGCTTAATTTCTGATTGTCATAGTGTTAGGTTTTGGCATCATCAAATATGGGGAAAATGTTGGGAGATGATTCTGTCTTCTCACAATCTGTTGAGAAATGACTCAGTAGCCTAGTGCTCTGCATATTTGCTGAAGATTTGAAGATCCCAAAACCCTACTTTGACTGATGAACCTTTCAGTTGTAATGTGTTGTTCTGTCTCTGAGGTTTCAGACTCAGTAGACACTATTCATCTTGGTTCAGGCACTTAGTAGATCACCTGCCTCAGTACAAGAAGAAGAAGACTCAGTGATACTGGACTCAGCAGGAGCAGTATACTGGAAGGAGTCAGTGGAACTGAACTCAGCAGGAGTAGTTCACTGAACTCAGAGTTGATCTTTAGTAGAGCCGACTCAGCAGGAGCATGCTACTGAATATAGATCAGACTCAGCAACGGCTAGACAGTCCTCTAAACTGTCAAAATTTACCAAGTCTAAATTAGCAGAGTCATACGAGGAAGTGAGAAGTCAGCCTCAGATCTACCTTGAAGTCTGTTCTGTCTCACCTACTTTCTTTAACCTTGACCAATGACGAGCGGCCAGCTGTCAACTTTTTGATTAAAGCTGCAAGTCAACAATTTTCCAAAAATGGAGGGAAAGTACTCCGCCACAATCTTTGAAAGAGCCGTTAGCTACCCAAAAGAGAGAGACACAAGGATCGTCATCTCCAACGGATCTATCCTTGTCTCTGCTCTATAAATAGAGGGATATAATTCAATTTGAAGCTCACCTACGACACAGACAAGAACACACGAGCATTCACGATCAACTCGAAACGACCTAAGTCTTCCGCAAGAAGTTCAAAGAGTAATCTCCGGTGAAAGACGACATACTTGCTCATAGGGAACCAAGCTGAACCAGAGTTATAAAGCCTCTAGTATCCAAGCGACTGAACACGAACCTAAGTCTATACTTAACCGTTCGTCGCTCTAGAGGCCACATTCTCGTTCCCTGTCCCTCTAACCTAGGCTCAGCAGATCATATCCATAGCTTAGACGAAGGAGTTCATATCTGAACTGATCCTCATTGTAAAGAACTCCTTCATAGTTGGAGAGTTTGTCAAACGCTTTAGTTTGATCCTTTGTAAACTGAGACTTGCTCAGTATAAATCTCAAGACCAGTGTTTGTCCAGCTTACAAACCAACTGAGACTATCTCAGTATAATACATAGCCTCCTGATCTTTCGGGACAGTGGACGTAGGATTGTTGGATCCGAACCACTTTAAAAACTGCTTGTGTCCTGTGTTCGCTTTTCTGTTTTAACTATTGCATTGATTACTGTTCATACTGAAAGAATTTTCTAAAATCATTCAACTGAGTTTCAGCAAAGCTTAATCGATCGCACTAACTACTGAAACTGTTTTATTAAAAACGTTTTCTAAACTCAACTGAATTTGGGCCTACACATTTCTGCACTATACTGAACTTCATATGAACGGTACTGAATTCTGACTCAAGTCAGCTAGCAGGCCTCAGTGAAGTCAGCCACTCTGCCACACGATCCAGAACAGTTTACTTGGTCAACTGAACTCGTTCAGTACGACGCTTTCCTGAATAGGACTGTTCGTGTTTTAAGTTGAGAAATTGTTTTCAGGTGTATTCCCCCCCCCTCTCTACACCTGAACGTTTATTCTCGGGACCAACATAGGTTTCCTACCCATCCATAGTTCGAAAAGAGTTTCAGGAACTGCTTTAGTAGGAACACTATTCAATAAGTACATGACAGTTCTTAATGCATAAATCCACAATGATATGGGTACAAATGAATTGCTTAACATACTCCTAACCATGTCCATAAGAGTATGATTATGTCTTTCAGCTACACCATTTTGTTGAGGTGTACCAGGCATATTGTATTGAGCACATATGCCATGCTTTTCTAGAAATTTAGCAAATGGCCCCGGGCATTGGCCCGATTCATCATATTTTCCATAATATTCACCGCCTCTATCGTACCTTACAATTTTCACTTTTCTATTGAATTGTCTTTCAACCTCATTTACGAATACTTCTAATGCATTCACATATTGAGATTTTTCTTGCAGTAGATAGATATAGCCATAACGTGAAAAATCATCAATAAAGGTGATGGAATATTTATCCTTTCCATAAGAAGGAACATCAAAAGACCCACATGTATCGGTATGTATTATTTCAAGAAGTTGTGTGCTCCTCATGGCTCCCCTCTTTGTGTATTTTGTATGCTTTCCTTTGATGCAGTCCACACAAATATTAAGATCGGTAAAATCCTAATTAGGAAGAATTTCATTCTTTACCAATCTATGCAACCTTTCTTTGGAGATGTGCCCCAACTGTTTATGCCACAAGTGGGCAGATTTTTCATCAGTTAAACCACGTTTGTTTCCAATATTATGATGGAGGGTTAAAAGGGATTCAGCAAAAAAATGATCAAGATTTAGTCTATATAGTCCATCACTTATAAAACCAGATCCAATAAGAATATTTTGTTTGAACAAACTAAAACGTCCATTTCCAGATTGAAAAGAAATCCCAACATAATTAAGTTTTGATAAAGAAATTAAATTGCGGGAAACAAAAGGTCTATCTCGATTCCCCATAATGACAAAGTTTTCATTTGGATTTGTGATTCAGGTCGTAACGAATCCCTGCATCGTATTGGAAACATGAGCGAGCCATTGTCAATCCACCAAGTATTATAAGGAACTTCAATCAAATTAGATTCGAAATATAACTTAAACATAATGTATTATAACTTTCTTTTTGAAACCATGTCTTACGCTTCAGACAATCCCTTTGAAAGTGTCCAATCTTCTTACAAAAACGACTCGTAATGTTGTCCTGTTCCTTTTTCTGAATTTGAGTAGATGACTCATTCACTTTATGTAGTCATTTGTTGCCATTTCCTTTCCTTTTGAAAGATTTGCTGCTATATTTGTCATATCAATGACATGTTCATGCATGTTACGAGAACCATCAAATTTCATGGTGGTTACCGTAGCCATTAAAGTCCCAGCAACATATTCATCAGTTGTTTGAGGATGTTACTTTCACTAACTCCATAAATTCCTTAGCACTTTCGGTGTTAGGATGGTACATTTATATCGTCTGCCACACTCATTCGCATGAACATAAGGCTTAGTTTGTTCGATTTCATCCAAGCATCATAGGTGAACTTCTCAATAGAACTGCTATCATAAGTAAGAGCAGGTTTTTCAACTTCAAATGTTGAATCAAGATCCAACACACCAAGGTGAAATCGGATTTGCTCAGACCAATTAGAGAAGTTGAGTCCATTAAACATTGGAGCAGACGAATCATGCGAATGAAGAGCAATGGGAGTGGGTACTGCAAGGACAATTAAAGATTCAGAATGATAAACTATAAATGCATATTGATGTTCTCCTTTGGGTTACACAACAACATACAATAAGAGGTGAGTGAATCATGACTAATTAGTTAGAATTAAATAAGCATATAAGTTTGTCCACTTTGGTGCTGACAAACTTCCATAAAAATCTAATTCGTGAACTTGAAGATTAGATGATTCAAAACATTATTAAATTGAAGTTAAATAGGAATAAAGTTTGACCACTTTGGTGATAACAAACGTTCATAGAATTTAACTTCCTAAACAAAATATTAATTTTGGAATCAAGTAATCGATTGTTTGAACACTTTGGTGATTACAAACCCTTATAATATTGATTCCTTAATCGTAATTGTAAATTGAATAATGCATCTTGACAGAGTATTCATATTTTTTGAACAGTAAAACTTCATGCTTAGTGACGCAACATAATATCATGATGAATGGAACACACGTATACGGGTATCATCATAAACCTAATCATTATATTAGTTAAACAAATCCAAGTTCCTAATTTTTATACAAATTGTGGAAAAATATAACTCATGGAGAAACATGAAATTTCACAATGCAATGCTCTGATACCACATGTTATTATTTCACTAATTGATTTGGATTTAGAAATTACATGATCTCACATATATTTCAGTATTCATGTAAACTTCACATAAAGAATTAAGTCAGTAATCTAACCTTGAAACTTCATGTCGAATGATGAAAAAAACGGCTTCTATCTTCTGACCCCTTCCTTCTAATTCACAATATACGTAAATGATAGAGAACTTGTGATATTTCTTTCATGGGGTGAAGAGAGGACCGATATTCAATTTAAAGAAAAAACTTAACGGCACGATCTATCAATGTGCCCACTAATTAGAAACTTTCTATAGATAAGTTATCTAAATAATTGTTTAAATCTTATGTAAGATATTAATAAATATCTTAACTTATAAATCTATGTAGAACGTGACCATAAAATCCTACATTTTCTTCTGATTTTAAGGAGGGATCCACACATTTACTAATCAAATCCACCCCGCCTTAATAATTACATTTAAACTCAATGGAACGGTGGAAGTACAATTTAATTTAGTTAAAAATATCGCTCCAGGTTTGTTTAGTCATACGAAAATAAAAAATATTGCATTATTGTATGAGTTAAAACATTGTAAGATTATGAGTCTTCTGCCAGGCTCAGACATTTATTGCAGCAACAAACAGGAACTCGGTCTCAGGCGCCGACTGAAATGCCACCACACAAAATCCACCTCCAAATATTTCCCAAATGCAAAATGACACAAACACCTTACACCTATTTTAAAAATGCCATCATTCCAACTTGGTAATTGCATACTATTATTCTTATTCTTATACTAATAATTAATACACGTATTGTAAGATTGAAAAAAAAACATGTGACACTAGTTAGGACAAATTGGGAAAAGAACCCTAAAAATAGTTTTTAAGTAATTTCGATTTTCGAAACTCACCACTGTCAGAAAATTACTAAATTTTAATTAAAAAAGTATTAGAATGGGACTCGAGAACGTAAAGAAAAAGATTAAAATAAAGTTGATTAGGTTCGGGCTACTAGTATTAATTTCACGAAAGTACACTATCTTTATCTTCATGTCCCAAAGTTCACCTCTCTCTCTCTCTCTCTCTAACAGACAGAGCTGGTTCGTGTACTTGGCTTTCTTGAAATATGTATATACATGCTAAAACTTTCACAATGGACGTTGACAACCCGGTGCAGCCGCCGACGGAGGAGGACTCTGGCCACTCAATGGAGACGCTGGTGGTGGTGTTAGCCGTAATCACGATTATTGGAGTAATAGCGGGGGCTATCACTCGCCTCTGTGGGGGGCGGCATTTTGGAGGCCACGGTGATCATGACGTGGAGGGATGGGTCGAGAGGAAGTGCCGCAGCTGCATTGATGCCGGAGTCTGCACGGCACCACCACCTCCGGCTAAGGAGGAAGCGCCCAAGCCAGCCGCAACTGAAGAGCCTAAGAAGTGAAACCAGTTTATTTTCTTTATTTTTTCCAAGATAGTGTAGTAGTGGTTTTGAGATATTTTTGGCTTGTTAAGATTTTATATGCTTACTGATTTAACTGTTATGCATTAACCAACTCGAATATTCATATTTAATCATTAGTTTGACATACTTATAAATATAGAAGTACATTGTGGCGAGGATTTTCGCCACAATTAGGGGTGATACCCGTCCCGTACATAGAAGCTTGGTTAGGTCCAAACCGGTCGGGGTTAGATTTGGATCTCATCTTTCACCCACTCCGCTGTGACCTTGACCTGTATAAGACTCGTAATTTTATTTTGTCAATTTATTTTTTGAATTAGTAAACTATAATTTTATACATTTAGAAATTATAATTTATACTAATTTTCTCATTAGTCGTTACTTTCATTTCTCTCATAGTCTCATTACCACCACTCTACGACAATAAAGCATAAAGTTGGTACCATTTCTCTCATTAGTAATTACTTTTAGTTTTCTCATAGACTCATTACCACTGTTCTACGATAATAAAGCATAAAGTCCGTGCAAACAAATATATGTTTAACCTTCAAGATCATATAAAAATATGTGTTTACTTTGATATACATATGTAGCAAGAGTTTGAAATAACTTTTAATTGAATAGCACAAAAATTTTAGATTACACTTTAGAAAATTTGATTATAATTTTTATTTTCAAAAAAATAATTGGCATTACATTAATCTATTGGGCCGAGTACAGTTCTAGGTCCAACCTACAAAATTGTCATCCTACCCATAATGTCTATCCAGTCAATATTTGTGCTTATTTTAAAGTTTGAAAGGACTCATTTTAAGATTAAGCTAGTGCGGATCTTTTAGAAACCAAATTTACTTAAAAACGACCAACTTATGCATAATCTTTATAATTTTGTTATCAGATGTTCGAACAAGACAAAGACGTTACTTTTTTTGCATTCAAATCAACTAGGCTGAATGCAGCCAAACTACAGAACAATTAAACTTAATACCAAATAAACTAGAAATTTTCAAATTCAAATTGTGATCAATAGAAAATCCTCTACTGCATGTATAACCAAGCTCCCAATTCATCTCTAAGAACTCAGTCAAAGAAAATGGTACGCCTCACTGCCGAAAGCTATGTAAGGTTAATTGGCACGTCAAATTACCATGCCAAGCACTTATTCGTATACCATACAGAGCCATTGCAGCCAATATCAAAGATACTGCTTACTAACAGAACCTTAAAAAAAGGATCTCACCGTAGATATTAAGATGATATGAGGAATCGGGTTGCGATTTCCATTCAGATGACAAAAGAAACTGACACTATTATCGAAAACTGGCATTACACAGTGGCTGATCTCATAGTTGAGTTGTTCTAGCTGTATGTTAAGGGGAAGTAGCTTTTTTCTTCAGCAAGAAACTGGATCATCGTATGAGCTACTCACCAAATATTAAGTACTCGCTTGTGCAACTTCATCTTCAAAGAAACTGCACTGCAATGAGGAGAGGACATAACAATACAACTGCACTTTAACTATGCCTTGAGGTCACATAACAAAACTATCTACATACTGAAAGTAGGAACCAGCATCATCAAAAAGATCAAAAGAACACAAATCAACGGCTATGCCTTCATCTCACTTGCGAAGCCGGTTGCATCACATTCCCACAATCGTTATTGGTCATATATTTAAAAGATAAGCATATAATACTATTAACTATAATTCAATAAAATAAAACAAGGAAAAGAGAGCCTAAGCATGACAATGGTTTCCACGTGTATGTAACTGTGCAAAATTGCACAACAAACCATATTTTCAAACTCAATGAATTAAAGGAATCATAATCAAGTACAATGATGTCAAGGTATCACGACGAAACGAAAAGTATGAAATCATCTAAGGCTCAAAATGGAACTTCTTATGATAGGATGAAAGCTAAAAAAATACGAACAATGAAAGAGCAAAATGATCATTAATTTAGGGTCAAGCATGGAAAAGCATTTACTGCTAATGAAAATGAACCATAACATAGAAACGAACTTAGTATCCCTTAAAAGAGCTTAAGCATGACGATAGTTTCCATGTATACATAAGCCATGCAAAATCCCACATATAATAACCTATTTTCCAAGTCAAGAACTTAAATGAATCTATATAAAGTACAACAATGTCGAGGTATCGTGATAGGAAAACAGAATTTTAATCAAATGCTAAAAATAGAAGAACTTCATGGTAGGACGAAAGCTCAATAATGTACAAATGATATAATGAGGAGTAGAGGAACATGGTCAATATAGGGTTGAGAGTGGAAAAAGCAATGCTAAAACTCAACTAACCAAAACAAGGAAAAACTCAAAAGTGGTTACTACTACGTGAAAAGTGAGCATAAACATGATAATAGTTTCCACATGTACATAAGCAAAGCAAAATCGCGTATAACTACCCTTTCAAAATCAATAACTTGAAAGAATCACTTAAAGTACAATGATGTCAAGCTATCATGACATGAAATGAAAATGACAAAATTATATACGGCTTCAAGTAGAACTTCTTCATAGTAGGATGAAAGCAATCAGAATCTACAAATAATGCAACAAGAGAAAATGATCTCAATGTAGGTTTGAGCATGGAAAACCATTTAATATCTTGCTGACAGTTATATCCACATAATCTTTTCATCAAGGTCCTATAGAAAATCACCAGATCTAGAGAAATCAGTCTTTTTCCCGAGCATTAATACATGAAAATCAGAGCAAGAGCAATCTTTCTTCATCAACATTTGATCACCATTCATCAGCCATGAGTCAAGACTGTATT
Organism: Lavandula angustifolia; assembly: GCA_028984105.1. NCBI lineage: Eukaryota > Viridiplantae > Streptophyta > Magnoliopsida > Lamiales > Lamiaceae > Lavandula > Lavandula angustifolia. The sequence continues at coordinate 8,503,555 of CM054815.1, read as the reverse complement.
ATACGAACCTCAACTGCAATCAAAATGCCCAATGTAATCACTAATCAGCTATCTAACTGCACAAGCGAGAAAAGAATAATATATCTCATACAACATATCAAGATAATATCCCAGAAATCTAAACTAATTACAAGAGGTTTCTGGAACACGTCCAGCGACTGGAAAACAAACCATTGCGCAAAACTTGCACTAAAATTGAGCTAATAACTCACAGACAGAAATATACACATCTTCACCTTACGCCTAAAACAACGATTTCAAGAACACAAGCACCGACTTAAACTAGAATGAGACCGCATAAATCAGGGCAGACGTCACTCACTAAATTAAGGAAATCATTTTCTGACATCCTCGTAGTAGCATGTGAAATGCAAGAAAGATAACATTTTCGAATCTCACGAGGCTCAACCACCAGAATTAAATCACAAAATGAAGAAATGAGACAAACGCAGCTAGGACTTTCTAAAAGGTTCAATTTCAACTTGTTAACAAGGCTACAATAATCGAAATTTTCAGAAACCCTAATTTTGGAAAATGCCAAATCGAGAGGGGATCTGTGTATAGAACAGACTAAGTGAGTCGACGGTAAGCCACAGATCAAAGATTGGTTCCATTCTCATAGTGAGACTCAAAGGCGTCCAATCATCGCCTCTTACAATTTCACGGCATCAAAGGAGAATAGCACTATCTCTATTAATACTCTCTATCCAATCCATAAAAAGTGGACTCTCAATCCAATCCAAATTTTTAATAAAATACTCATTTCTCTCTTATCAAGTCTCAACTCCACAATTCACTATCTAATTTAATTTATATCTCCCATCAATAACATCCAATCAATCTAATTTTTACTTTTTATTTATTTTTAACTTTTCTACTATATATAATATTTTTTTATTAAATAACTAATATTTGGTGATCGACCTTCTAAAACATCATCGGTATAGTACGTTCGCACCTGATGTTCCAAAAAATGCATACTATATCCATAAATCATAAGATGCAACAATTTCCAAAATGATTATTGGTGCTCCACTTCTGCCCGTAAATTGTCCAGCCCACGCATGCGGATAATTTTTCTATTGTCAATGCATGCAGTCAATACTACCAATCATGCCCGGAAAACCACGATATTCCCCAAATATTGAGTAGTCTTGCCAAATCTTGCTCATTAGGCCTCCTGAAGTACGTGGCACCGAAGCAAGAAATGATACTTTCTACGAAATGCATGAGAGAGTCCCTTGTCACAGTTTGACTCATCCGTAAATATTCATCAACGACATCAGTTGATATCCTATATGCCAACACTCTCATGGCACCAGTACATTTATGTAAAGGTGAAAGAGATTGTCTGTCGGTGGCGTCACGCCTCTGCTGAAAATATTCGTCATGAGCAGTAAGGGCCTCCACTATACGAAGAAATAATGATTTCTGCATGTGAAATCTCCGTCGGAACATTTCTGGAGTATACATCGGTTGATCTCCAAAATAGTATCAAATGCTCCACACTAATCTCGCGTTCTCTGTTAAGATACCTTCTCCTTCTGGTTTTAGGTCTCCGAGAGCCTTCATTCACATTGAAGACCATGAAATTGACAATGATGTTATCAATTTGACGATTTTGTTGTTGAACTTGTTGCCGCCATTGATTAAATTCTGGGAGTTGGAAAGAACTTTCATTTGAATTTGAGTCGGATGAAGAGCTTTTGGAGCTAGACATTGTTATAAAGAAGATAAAATGAATAGAAAATAGCAATAGATAGTATGTAATATCATTTGATAGGTAATGTGCATATTAAATAGAGAAATGACATTGGATTCCACTTCTTGATAGGTTTGTTGATAGTATTGTCTTGTCATTTTCAACATGTGAGATTGTATGCATTCCAAAATGCTTTTGTCCACTTTTGAACACTAATAATTTTCTCATGTGAAGACTCACTCATTTGTATATGTATGCATAAGATTCCATAAAGTGGATAGGAATAATGATAAACTTTAAGCTTTGTTCATCTTTATCCATGTGTTGTGTAAGATCGTTATAGTTTTTTCCTTTATTCTCATTGAATTTTCTAGGCATTAATAAGCTTTTAATTTCATTTATGTATTTTATAATTCTAATAGATTACATATAATAAATTAGATTATAGATAATAAACTAGATTCACTGAAATATATTAGATGACATAAAAATAAACTAGATTACATTGAAATAGACTACATTACATAGAAATAGACTAGATTACAATAAACATAACAAATACATAAAACTAAACATAAATAAAACTTACATAAGAAAACATATTCATTTTCCAAATACAACTGCTCGTAGTTCAAGTTTTATCTCTTCTTCTTCAGGAAATAAATTGTCTCTTGTCATCAGTGCAAGCAACATCTTTTATTTTCTCTTCATATCTTGACGTTCCATCTTCTTATGCATCATTTCCATCTTCCTACACTCAATTTCTAACCTTTGGCGATCCAACTCGAGTTGAGCATTCGACAGATCGCTGCATTCGACAGATCGCTAATGCATGCAGTCTCATTGTTTTTAGAGACTATGAGAGTATGAAGTTCTTTAGCAAATTCATTAGTACAATCAGATTGAGATGCCTTACCTTTTACTTTCTTTTTCTTCTTATCCCTTCCGTCGGGACGAGGAATCGTTGATGATCTCGTATTGGAAGTATCAGGATTGGAAGGGACAGAATACCCCCATCTTTGGAAGTCTTAGATCGTTTCGAGCTCCCACCACTTTCTCGATCCTCGGCAACTTGACTTTCGGGATAGTCATGTGGTGCACCAAGAGTTGAATATAAATCCCACTTGGGAGATTTACACTTAACTTCATTAAGTATAACCAAATCCTGGAACTTGCTGCCACCTGCTGCGAAAAATACATGAGCTTCTTTCTCAACATCTTTTTGGCTCATTCTACTCCGTTTACAAGCATATGCTTCTCTGCAAGCGGCAACCCATTTGTTTGCATTTTCATTAAGTCGTTTGCTTGCTTCTCCTTGTACATTTGATGAACACGTTTCAATAAGGTGTCCCCTCTTTGATGTTTACCTTGTATAACATCTTCGCTAATGAAAACCCAACTTGACATAAGAGCTACATCTTCTTTCACACACCAAATATTTTTAGGGCCCCTTGGATTTTAATTTGGATGTTGTTCATCAGGAAACAAACCGCGAGAAATATTTTGTGAAAAGATACGAAATGAGAGGCAGGAACTTGGTTCAAATTTGGTTATAATTGAGAATTTAGATAATATTGGGAGTTTTGTTGATACTCGGAATTGGAAAATTGTTCGGAATTGGAAAATTGGTTTAACCATGGAAAATTTGATTGATTTGGATCCATAATGTGTGAATAAAAATGGATATTTGATTTGTTGTTGAAAGGGTGAAAGGAAAGAGAGGTTTTTTTCTTGGTGAAAACATGGAAAAATTAGATTCTATTTATAGAGGAAAAAAATTTATGAGTTTTCATGAATAATTTTTATTTAATTTTTTAATAATTAATTAAAGATATTACTAAAATAAATTTAACTAAATATAAAAAAATGTAGCACCAACCGAGTGGTGCCACGTGGCAACTTATGAGGCGGCAGACAGCCCAAGGCTGGTCTGGCCGCCGCATTTCTCCATTTTTTATGCCATATTTTTTGTCTTTATGCCCAATGTCTGTCAAAAATCATGAATGGAGGTAGTCTAACAAGCCTGCAAAATAAGTCTGCTCCTTAAAAAGAGAGAAAGGGGGAAGGGTAGTGCTACTAACCCCTATTGTGTACCCTTTCTTCATTAAGGAAGTCAGACAGACGCAATCAAATACGTATTTGTCGAGCTCGAAATCCTCATTCGATTCAGCTTGCAAAGAGTATTTGAAGAAGATAAAACTACTTCACATCTAAATATGAGAAGGTGTGGATCGTTACAAAATTCTAGATTATTCTAGAGTTCTGGATGGGATGATGCAAGGAAAAATTGTACTAGTAAAAATGACTAGTGTTTGGATTTATCAACTATTTTGAGGCTTTAGGCTCTACTAGAAGTTGAGGGACTATTTTGAGGGTTTAGGCTCTACTAGAGGGTTTAGGCTCTGCTAGAGGTTGAGGGACAAAGCTGCGTGGATGAATTGAGTTGTTTTGTGTTTTGCTTTATACTATCTTCGTGTGTAAAGTTGTCAATACCTTAAATTGTGTATAAATCTTAACCATAACATCTTAACATTTTAAAAAACAAGACAAGATTAATCAAACAACATAAAAAGAAAAATAAAGTAATATTTACGGACATAAGGAGTATATATAAATATGAAATATAAATATAAATGTGTTTTCAACTATTTATATTAAGTTCTTACTTTTTTTTGTGAGTCAAATCAATGGTTTTATAGTACTTAAAACCATAAATCTAACTAATTTTTAAACATACTGAAAATGTATTATTCAATCTTATATATAACTTGTTTAAATGTAATTTTTTACAACTTGCTAAAGACTTTTATATATTCCTATGATTCATTATACAATTGTCAATTCTTACATATAGAGATAGCAATTGGAACCGTACACGACGGACTCGTCCTGTCCTGCCCCGTGATGGAGCGGGTTCGGACTCGATTCGCGTGATTTTCCTACCCATCCCCCTTGTCTAGCGCCGCCTTAGACCTGCATTATTATTATTTTATTTAATTTTATTATTTAATTTTATTTGAATGTTTTTATTCTTCACTTCATACTTTTGAGTAATAATAGATGGTAGTCGTAATAAGAAAATCAAAATAAAAAGCCTCCAAAAAAATTAATAATAAAAAAATTACACAATTCAAACTAAAGCAATTTAAATATCACCAACGAGTTTGGGGTTGGATAAATATGCCATGTATAGGTCCGGGGCTTGGTTTGATTTTTTTAGTCCCGTGCAGGTCTGGTCCCCTAAGTGAGTCCAGGAAGATGGCGGGTCTAGGTCCTATACTATCTGGCCCCGACCCACAAAACTGTCATCCCGACTTACATATTACAAGTACACAAAATACTCCATCTATATACTTTTAGTTATTGAATTATTTCATAAACAAGATTATTAATTAATATATGAGAATATATATTTGTGAAAAGTGTTTAAAATATTTTATAGTTCATGCATATGAACCTCACGTGCATGTAGTTAGGAAAGTAGGATTTATGCTCTATCTTCTCCTTGTATATACATGAGTTGAAGACATTAATAATAAACCAATCTCCATTTTACAATTCTTATCTTCAATATAGTGTCAGAAAGTTAGGTCTAGAATTATCTAAATTATTTATCTTCCTCGATATCTTTTCTTTCCCCTCCAATCTCTTTTTTCTGATCTGCAATGGCGGTTGATCCTTCCTCTGTTACTCTTCCCAACATTCACCCCCTCACCATCAAACTTGATAAGATGAATTATATTTTCTGGAAGACGCGGGTCCTTCCTAAAGTTTGCATCCATTGCTTTGAAGACATTCTACTCAAGGTGGAATCACTAGTGATGAATCTCGTTGGTACGATTGCCGACGCAAATTTGGTACCAAATCCAGCGTATCTGGGACGACTACGGCGTGATCAATTGCTCTTTGGATGGCTACTATTCTCCATCTCTCCTTCTATGCTTGGTTACATTTGCCGACGCGTGACTGCGACTCAATTATGGAAGGAGTTTGAGGTACTTTTACACTTACTCTAATTGAAGGCAATGGATCTTCGTTATCAGTTGCAAACTCTCAAGAAGGGTGATCTACCTATTGATGAGTATATCATTAAGTTCCGTACAATTTCGGATGAGTAGTTTAATACTCCCTCTATCCTATTAATATTGTCATGTAGGGTTTCGATATGGAGTTTAAGAAGCTTGACTTAATGATGTGAGTCCACATAACTTTTTGGGATTTGTAGTGTTGTTTTATTTCTTTTTTGGAAAACAAGACATTATTATTGGGACATTCCAATTAAGTATACATGACAGTATTAATGGGACGAGAAGTATCAATCAACTAATTCTTGACTCTGAGCTTGTTTTGTTTGTTTGGGGGGGGGGGGGGGTCTTAGCCCCGACTATGAGTCCATACATGTACATGTTACTTACAAGTCTAGTTCCCTTACTCTGAATGTCATACAAAACCATCTACAAACTCATGAAGTGCGGCCACAAAACCAATTTGCACATAACTTTGCTTCATCTTTTCAAGCTAATGTAAGCTAATGTTACTCTCTCTTCTGGTGATTCTTGTGGTTACTACGCTCATTATCGAGGCCATGGCCCATCACCACCTCCAATCCCTCTTACTCCTCCCACAAACTCTCAACATATATGCACCGGATCTAAACTAGGGATTTTTAAACCAAAAGTCTACACTGCAGCTTTGGAGCCCATTCCCTCTGAACTTCTGAGTTGCAAAAAGGCCTATAGCAGATCCTGTTTAGAAACAAGCAATACATGCTGAGTTTTATGCTTTACATAAAAACTAGACTTGGGATTTTGTATCTCATGAAGATGGGATGAATCTCATCCACCATAAGTGGGTGTACAAAGTAAGCAGATGGTCTAGTTGACAGATTCAAGGCTCGGTTCTTGGCTAAAGGATTTCAACAGAGAGCAGGAGTTTATTTCCATGAAACCTTCAACCTGGTAGTCAAACTAGTATCAGTTAGATTGATGTTTTCTTTGGCTTGTACTTTGCATGGAGTGTGCAATACATAGATATCAATAATGCTTTTCTATTATGCCTTGTTAGCAACCAGTGTTTATGCATCAACCATCTGGTTTCATATATTAGACTCATCATTATCATGTGTGTAAACTTATGAAACTTTATGGCCTCAAGCAGGCGCTAAGGGCATGGTATGACCGTCCAAAAGGCTATCTTTTCAAGCATGGTTTTCAGTTCTCTGCATCTAACCACTCTTTTTCTTCACTGGAGTTCAAGAAAAACTCTTATTTCTCCTTATCTATGTAGATGATATCCTCATTACTGGGAAGACTCTGCTCAAGTTACTTCTTTTATCAAGGCTTTGTCTTCTGAGTTTGCTTTGAAGGCATTAGGTGATGTCAGTTGCTTTTTACGCATCCAAGTTGTCAAGTCTCCTACTCACACTATACTCCGTCAGACAAAGTTTATTCGAGAGCTCCTAGCAAGGCTAATCTGACTAGCTGGCATCCCCTTCCTCACCTTTTGACGCTGGCCAAAAGTTGTTCAAAGAAGATAGTTCTCCCTTCTCTAATCCCATATTGTATCCCAATCTTATTGGAGGCCTTAATACCTCACCTTAACAAGACCAGATATAAGCTTCATGGTTAATAAGCTTAGCCAATTTCTGTCAGCCCCTACTTATTTTCATTGGAAAGCCTGTAAACGCTTGCTTCGCTATCTCAAATGAACTCTTTATCTTGGCCTCAAGTTCAAAGCAGCCTCATGTCTCAATGTGTATGGATTCTCTGATGCTGACTTGACCAACTATGTAGATGATCAAAAGTCAACTGGAGAATACTGTGTGTTTCTTCGTCCCAATTTGCTTTCTTGGAGCTCGCGCAAGTAGAAGTTTGTTTCTAGAAGCAGTTCAGAGTCTGAATATCGAGCATTGTCCGATGCATCCATGGAGCTAGCACGAATGAAGTCTCTACTTGAACTTAGATTGCATGTTCTGTCTCCACCTATCTTGTGGTGTGATAATCAGAGTGCGACTGCCATCGCATCAAATCCAGTTCAGAATGCTCGTACAAAGCATATAGATATTGATATGCATTCCGTGCATGATAAAGTTCTTCACAAGGAACTAGATGTGAGGCATGTGGGGTCTCAAGACCAGCTCGCAGACATCTTCACAAAGCCTCTATCTTTCAACCGATTCACAACTCTTACACATCGCTTCCCTTTGGCACACATAGTAGGAGCTACTTAATTGGGAGAATGTGTTAAAAGTGTTCAAGATATTTTACAGTTCACGCATATGCACCTCACATGTACGCAGTTAGGAATCAGTTAGGGAAACAAAATTCCCGCTCTATCTATCTCCTTGTATTTATATTAGTTGAAGAGATCAATAACAAATCACTTTCCATTTTAAAATTCTTATCTTCAATAATATTAATATCTACTTACAATATTTAGTGAAGTGCAAATATATTCATTTCAAAAGTAAAAAATGCAAATATGTCCAAAAGTTAGTAAAAATGCACTAATACCCATTCTCACAATTTTACCCTCAAAAAGTGACTCTACATCCTAGCTGGCTTGCTACAGGCGTAGGGTTCACTCTCTCTTCTCTCGATTTCAGCTCTTCTCCTTTTGCAAGATTTGCAGCAACTTTTTGACCAAGCGTTACATAAATGTTTTCGCATAAATGATGTGGTTGAAGTCTGATTTTTTGGCAATGTGTTGTCCAATGCTGGTAGCAGCAGAGATATATATATATATATATATATATATAAATAGAATAGGGATAATTTGAGAACGCCCTCTTATTGAGAGAAAGGAGAACAAGATCCGACCCTTCAATTTCAAGATGTGTGGATTAGATCATAAGTTCATTTTATGAGATTTGTTAAGAAAAAAGGGTCATTAAGGGCAATTTCGTCATTTTTCCCTTTATGTTCAAAAAATAGATTTTCCCATTCTTCTCATTCTTCCACCATCGCTCGGTTTTTGGTGTGCTTTCCTCTCCCCAAATTCTGAATCAAGATCCACTTCGAGTTCAAATTCGCTATGCTTTCAATTATCTGAATCCGTGTTCATCGCTCAGCTGTAAAGTGAATTGAAGATTTCTTCCTCTAAATCTATAAGCTGAAATTAGAGTTTTCTTTCTTTTGTGTAATTGCATTTTTTTTGTAAGGATGTATATTTCAGCTTAATAATTTGTCGATTGGGCTCTAATTTGCTCGTTAATTGATCTACAAAACAAAAAATAGAATGGGTTTTACTTTTGTTGCTCAATTTCAACTAATTTGACGGTTTTTCAAACTCGCTTTGTTCATGTTGTTGTTATGCAAATTTTTGAATTTGTATTACTTGTTGAATTTGAGCGAAATTAATGCATTTGGTTTTCAATTCTAAGGTGTTGTGTTTAAGCACTTTTTTTTGGTTGAACTCTACAATCTCCATCGGTTTTTTGGTTGAACACTACACACATATCAAATGTTGAATGTGTGCTGCAAATTGTTGTATTTGTAGATTATAATGAAGTAATGTGTTGGTCCCGAGAGCACGTTCAGGTGTTGAGGGGGGGGGGGTGAATACACCTGAAACAGATTTTCTCTACTTAAACATGAACAGTCCTTTTCAGGATGATGTCGTACTGAACGAGTTCAGCAGACCCGGATAAGCCTGTTCGAATCGTGTTGGCGAGTGACCGACTTTACCGAGACTCGCTAGGCCGACGAGAGTCGAATTCGGTATCTTGCGGATAGAGTTCGGTGGTGCGGAATAGTGTAGGCCCCGGTCGGTTGAGTTAGAAAACGTTTTTATCAAAACAGTTTCAGTTGATTAGTGCAGTCTATTAAGTTTGCTGAAACTCAGTTGAATGATTTAAAGAAGGTTTTTCAGTATGAACAGTAAATCAATGCAACAGTTAAGAACAAAACACACGACACAGAGATTTTTAAAGTGGTTCGGACACAAAAATCATACGTCCACTGTCCCGAAAGATCAGGAAGCTATTTATTATATTGAGGTAGTCTCAGTTGGTTTGTACACTGGACAAACACTGGTCTTGAGATTTATACTGAGCAAGTCTCAGTTTACACGATTATCAAACTGAGTGTTTGAAAAACTCTCCAACTGTGAAGGAGTCCTTTACAATAAGGATTATTTCAAAGATGAACTCCTTCGTCTAAGCTATGGATATATGCTATTGAGCTTAGGTTAGAGGGATAGGGAACAAGAAGGTGGCTTCTAGAACGATGAACAATTGAATATAGCTTTAGGTTCGTGTATCGTCGCTTGGATACTAGAGGTTGTATGAAAAAGTTAAGCTTGGTTCCCTATGAGCTAGAATGTAGTCTTTCGCCGAAGATAGATTCTTCGAACTTCTTGCGGAAGACTTAGGCTTTTCGGATTAGCCCGTTTGAATGCTCTGTGTGTTCTTGGTAGTTCGTTTTTTTCGCGTATTCGTGTTCGTTTTTCTCATCGTGAGCTTCAAATTTGATTTATCCCTCTATTTATAGAGAAGAGATTAGGATAGATCCGTTGGAGACGACGATCCTTTGTCTCTCTCTTCTGGGTAGCTAACGACTCTTTTGAAGTATGGTGGCAGTGTCCTTTCCCTCCTTTTCTGGAAAGTTGTTGACTTGCAACTTTAAGTAGATATAGGTTACGTGTCTGCTTGTCATTGGTCGAGGTTCAGAAAGTCGTTGAGACAGAACAGACTTCAAGGAGATCTGAAGCTGACTTCTCTCTTCCTCGTATTGACTCTACTGAAAGGTGACTTCAAAGATTCGACGGTCGAGGAAGGCGTCCGTCCGTTCTTGAGTCGATCTCCGATTCGGTAGCATTCTCCTGCTAAGTCTCGCTCTGCGAAGATCGGCTCCGAGTACGGTGAACTACTCCTGCTGTGTTCAGTTCTACTGACTCCTTTCAGTATATTGCTCCTGCTGAGTCCAGTATTTACTGAATCTTCTACTTCTGGTGCTGAGGCGGATAATCTACTGTGTGCCTGAACCAGAGCAGAAGGTCTCCTGAGTCTGAAACCTCAGAGACAAAACAAAATACAACGTAATGGTTCACCAATCAATATAGGGTTTTGGGATTTTCAAATCTTCATAAATACATCAGAGCACAGGGCTACTGACTGTTTCACCGCATTGAAGACTGAATCATTTCCCACTATTATCGACACTGCTGAGGATAGAATCATCACCCAACATAATGATCTTAGTAATGTGTGATATTGTTAGACGTAGATAGATTGATGGCCGGATTGGAGGAGAGTGGTGATGGCTATGTAGAAATCCTAGAGCCAGCCGAAGAAGAGCGCCCAGTTGGTGAGAGTCGCCTCGATTCGTCGGATTAAGGAGAATACATGATTTTTGTATAATTTTTGTATAATTTGTACCTTCTGCATATGTGCAGAAAATTTATGGATTATATGCATACGTTTTCAATGATATGTGCAGTCGTTTTCAATTATAAATGCGTATATTCAACTACTCTTTTTCGTGATAGAATATTGTAATATGTGGACTTGTTATTGGCGTCTCGTTAATATAGTAATTGTTGGTGATTGTTTTAGTATGTATGCAATTGTTTGTGTGTTCACATTTTTAATCAAATGTCCAGACATTTTTATACAAATGTGCATATATTTGTATGCACATGTGCAAACAAAAAAATTCAAAATTGCAATTGTTTGTGTGCATACATTTTCAATCAAATCTGCAGACATTTTTATACAAATGTGCATACAAAAAACAAGTAATATATATATTACTTCAGCTGCGAACATGTTTTTCCTACCCTTCCTCAAAACAACTACGAACATGTTTTTCCTACCCAATTTACTTCAGCTGCATCAAACCTAGAGTTTGCGCTTGCAAAAAATGGCCTTTGTGTGGAACTTGATTTCAGACCTGCCTTCCCATTCAACCATCGATCGAGACCAGAGATCCACCACCATTGGTCGGACATGTCTTCTTGGTTTTAAACTGAGAAATGTGTCATACTTCCACTTCAACACCATCGTAGAAGACAATTTCATTCCTGCACAAATTGGTAACAACTTCATTAAATATGAGATAAATTTGAACTGACAAATGTGTCTTTACATACTTCCACTTCAACACCTTCATTTTCCTATCCACTTTCCCTCCTTTGACATCTATTTTTTCTCGTTTTCTTATCTTTGAACTGATTTGGGATTTAGACACACCGATCAAAGCCGCTGTCTTTCTCTTGCCAGTCATCAGTAAAAAAAAATGTGCATATAATGATTACTTAATGTGCATATGAAATACCCATGGTGTGCATATAGACTGTTATAAAATACCATTGATTGTGCATATGAAATATAGATAATATGCAAACGAAATATAAATCATGTGCATATGAAATACCCATGGTGTGCATATAGACTGTTATAAAATACCCTTGATTGTGCATATGAAATATAGATAATGTGCAAACGAAATATAGATCATGTGCATATGAAATACCCGTAGTGTGCATATAGACTGTTATAAATTACCCCGTGATTGTGCATATGAAATATAGATAATGTGCATACGAAATATAGATAATGTGCATATAAAATACCCATGATTGTGCATATGAAATACCCATGGAAAAGATTTAGTCGTTAACGTGCATATGAAAGGTACACAAAGACTTGTGCATATATTTTATACACAATGTGCATATAAACTGTTATCATTTTGACAAAACCCCCAATTCCAATCCCTAATTTGGTATGAACCCTAATTGGTATAAACCCTAATTTTTCCTGTCCCTCTTTCGAAAAAAATTATATCAACTAGATTGAAAATATATTCCCAAAATATATTTTGAAATGTATAAACCCTAGCATTTTCGAAAAAAAATTTAACAACAAAATTCGAACATACCTTCGGTTTTTACAAATCGGATTTTTGCCAACACAAAACTGTATTCTCCTTGAGGAATCAGTCTCAATTCTCACAACTGATCTCAATTCCGGCAAGGTCTGTTCACCTCATCTCTTGCGTTTCGCACAAATTTATATGCACACTTACAATCGCACCCGTTCATACACAATGATTCCTCCAAGGCGGTTGGTGTAAGATGCGAATTGAAGAATCGCGTCGATGTTGAAGATGCGAATCGAAGAATGGCGTCGATTTTCAGCGAGTTTGAAGCTTGGAGGACCTACGAAATGTTTTCAATTTGAAAGTTTTGAAAAATGAAAGAGAAGAAAAGGGAACCTATCTATTATTTTTTCACATCCCCAAACTACCCTTACTCCCTTATTTCATATTAAAAAGAATGCTAAAATAAATGAAATATCTTTAAATCCTAGCCATCCATTTTACTTGATCAATGGATGTAAGATGTTCTCCTTTCTCTCATTAAGGGGGTGTTCACAATATAAGGTCCCTATATATATATATATATATATATATATGTTTTTGCTTTATTGCAGAAAATGTATGTACTATATATAAAGAGACACTTGCTCATATAATTTGAAACAACAAAGCATAACGTGAGAGATAGAGTAATAGAAAACAATTGGAGCTAAGATCCAAAAGTTTTGCGCAGTTTCTCGAAGAATTTGTTCGTATACATTTGTGATTTTTCATCATATTACCACAATGTATGTTTTTATATTAATAGTATTTTCTAAAAGAAGTAATGATATTTTCGTGCATAAGCGACATCATGATATTCCAACTTCATTCTTCGTATTCCTAATCTACAACAATTTGTTCATAAGAGACATAAATTATATTAACAAAGACTGTAGTGTTTTTTCGGAGCTACGATAAGTTCCATAAAATTATAAATATTTCAATTGGTAAAAATCATGCTTATAACGAGTAAATTGTTAATATTGACTTTATGGTTGAAGTTGTTACTCTGTATTCAATTTTGCTCTCGCATTTCATATTTTAGTTAATGTGAGGTATAAGCATAAATATATGTACTCCACTGTTATAAATTTATATGCATATTCCTCAAAGATATATAATTCTCCTTGTTATAATCATTGTTTATGAGTACGTTAGAGATATATAACTATTTTACAAAGAATATGGACATAATACACTGTTTTGAATGCTTAGAAATATATCTCATACAGTTTATAGTTCTACAACATCTTAATTCTTCGTGAACTATGTACTTTTTAAATTACATATAAACATATAAGATTATGTTATGGAGACATAAGAATGATAGTGATTTTTCTATTCAGATGGCCGATGAATGGACAAGAATAATAGTAAAGTATGGAGGAATGTTCGAGAGTTTTGATTACAAATATGAGGATGAACAACTTGCATCAATTACGTTCTCCCTACTAACCTTGTCATCTTTAAGAGCAACCATTAATTCCATCACGCCAATAAATTCAATGCATACCCCGTATTGTTGTACTCACTCGAGCATAATCGCATCGGTCGGCTCGTGAAGTCACTAATGACGAGCAATGACGATTTGCTTCAAATCGTCAGCTTTGAGGTAGACTCCATTGTGTGTGTTGTGTTGACTAGTCCGAGCAACGAGGTCGGGACAAGTTCAAGGCAAACCCAACCGCATGATCTAGACCTAGTTGAGTAATACACAAGGGATTTTGATGCATATAACTTTTTCGGCGACAAAGGAGAGGTAGAGGAGGAGGAGGAGGAGCGAGAAGTTTATAATGAAGATGGAGATGCTAATGATGATTCTAAAGACTCGGATGATCCGGATTACATTGTTAAAGAAGCTAACGAAGATGAGCATGACGAACTACAAAGCATCTACGGTACTATGTTTGAGTTCGCAACATGGATGCGAAATGAGGGTGGTTACTACCGATTAATGACATTACTAGAACATTCGAGTAACGTACCTATCACTCTATCGTCATTGGAGGAGGAAGATGGAGACCTAACTGCCGAAATAGTAAATTGGCTTATTCCGTTCTTCCCCATCGCTGAAACTGGAATCATCGGATGTCCTGATTTGAAACCGAAATAACGGCGTTCTTGAGGTAGATTCAGTGTTTCGGAGTAGAGACAAGCTTACAAACGCCGATGGCGTGTGACACTTAGAGCATCGACATTCTTTTAAGGTGTCAAAAGCAAATAGAGGCTATATGTGGTTTTGGTGTTTGCACGGGAGGTCGTGTCCTTTTATGCTGCGGGCGAGAAAGTTTGTAGATATTTGGGAGATTTACAAGGTTGACAAGAGGCACACATGTCAGTTCGACTTTGACCGATTGATGCCAAGAACTGTGAGTGCGAAGACCATCAATGTATATTTTAGCCGACAAATGTGCAAAGATGGCACCTGATAAGGCCTCGCGACATCATCGATGAGATGCGTCGTAGATTCGGTGTCGAAGTAAAGTATTACAAGGCACTCTGTGGTCGGAACTAGCCCATCATTATGATTTACGGCGACCATGCCTACTCTTATAAGTTGCTACCCAAGTATCTCCATATGCTGAAGTAGTTTAACCCTGGAACGGTAACCCATTAGCGCACTGGGGAAGACAATCGATTGGAGTAGATGTTCATAGCGTGGGGCCCGTGCATAAATGCATTTATGTTTAACTTTAGGCAAGTCATTGTAGTTGACGGCACACACCTGAAGGGGAAGAGTACTGGCATCCTATTCGTAGCAGTGACGAAAGACTAAAATGAGCAAGTCCTACCGCTTGCAATAGGTATCGCCCCGATCGAGAATAATAATCGTGGACGTGGTTTATGATGAAACTAAGGATAGTGTATACTCCGAATGAGGACCCAGTCATCGTGTCTGACCAACACGTGAGTATTAAGCATGTCGTGGAAGAGGTGTATCCTGAGGCCACTCATTGTCTGTGTGGCATCCATCTAGGCAATAGTCTCATCCCTTACGTTCGTACAACAGTAAAGTTATTCCGGAGGGCCGCCCATCCATACACAAAATCTGAGTTTCGGAGGAAAATGGTTTTACTTAAGGGAGAGAGTCAGGAGGCATATGAGAAACTCATGGATATTGGTCCGGAACAGTGGGCCCTCTCACATTGCACTTCTCGGCGTTACTACTTTTTGACGTCAAGCTGCGTCGAGTCATTCAACGTGAGGTTGTTGTGGGCCCGACGTATGCTGATATGTTCGCTAATTGATATTGTATGGTTCATTATGAAGAGTTGGTTCAACGAGATACGCGCGAACGTGCATGCACATGACCATAGTCTAGTCAAGGTTGCTGAAAAGAAGTTGCAGCACCACATTGAACTAGGACGCACATATCCACTGGCGATTGCTGCGAGAACATTTTTAAAGTGAACGACGGAGAACGAGATTTCAATGTACGGCTAGAAGGGATACCCAGCTGCCAATGTCGGAAATTCCAAATGGATCTTATTCCATGCGAGCACGCTGCAGCCGCTATTATGTAAGTGTTCATTAGTTTTAGCACACTACCTTATATACTGTTTCTATTATAACTATACTAACAAATATTCACCGACAGTCAAAGCGGCAACGATATATATGAATTCATATCGCTACTCTATAGAGCGGATGTTCATAAGGATTTATATAAGCACACATATTCATTACCTCCACACCAGCTCTGGACAATACCCGAAAAATCAAATGAGCTAACTATGCTTCCCCCCTTGGCGACAAGATCCGCCGGTCGGCCAAGGTCAAGGCGAAATAGATCTGCAGTAGATGCATGCGCCGGTATAGATGCATGCGCCGGTAGGGAAGTGTGGCCCTCTGCTACGAGCCTGGTCATACGAGGAGGACTTGTTCGACCAGAGAGTGATCTTATTACGCTATAGTTTGACCTAGTTGTCTTTTTTAACCAGAGAATTATGATGTTTTATCTGTGGCATAAGATTTCCACAAAGACTATATGAACGATTATGATACTTTAATATTATTTCAAGTATTTAGCAAACACATGAAAAAGTAAGATAAGTTCATTTCGAGCTATTTACGGCGACCATTTGTGTTATGAAGAAATGCGTTAAATGGGCGAAGCTTTTTGTTACAACAGCGGAGCCATTTTATATTCGAATATGCATCTTATTACAAAAGACATTTTTTTGAACATATATAATTGTAATAATAATATGTAACCATAATGTTTGTCGCAAAAAACATAATAAGGTGAAATATGATGTAATAATAGTGAAATAAGTCATATTACGATTACAAAACATAAATATGTCTCCAAGGTAGTCTGAGAATACAAATTAAAACATAAATTAGATAAATACGATTCACCTTCATGTTGAACTCAACGGTGTCATACCCCCAAGACATCTCCTAAATGTGCAAAGCCATAATGTGTAGCAACGACTACATATCCATCTCAGTACGGATCAGATTCGAGTTCGGCTTTACGTCTATCAAGCGGTGGGTAAACATGAAGGCATATAAATCACAACTGCATGCATCCGCCTCTACGAATTGTTGAGGTATGTACAACTCAATCTGCATCTCCCGCCAATCGGGGCGAATAGGCCCGCTGAATGTGTTTGACCCTCTACATGCCGCTAGAGTGGTCGGGACGAATTACTTGTAGTGGAGGAGGGCTCGAAATGCATATGCATCCCTAGGGAATGTCTTCCATTCATTTAGGTCATCGACAAAGACCCAAACGAACTCGTCGATCAACCTTTGCCTTGGAACACCCAGGACGAGTAGGTGCAACATCAATATATTCACAACTTTGACGTAGTCAGTTGTCGATGCACCGTTCACAGAGCATTCTTTGAATAAATCCTCGAGCTCCTCTACTTTTAATTGGCGATCTCCACAAAAGAGGACCTTTATACGGACATTCGAAGCATCGTGGTCGATTGATGGGTCAAATTTCGACGACCCGAACATCAAACCCAAAACCAGTGCAACCTCCGTGGACCAACCTGCAACGTACGATCGCTCATGTTGAACCATATGTTATTATCCAACTGTCCATCTTCACGAATCTCACGACACATTAATTGGTGTAGTCCTTTGCTAGCACTATACTTCCCCGCCCATCCCATTAAATATCCAAAAGGATTCGTCCTATAGAATTCTTCGAAGATGGCATAATTGCCTACTGCCGTAAGAGTATCTTTAATTAATCCAGTCACGTCCCACTAAAAATGGGTCAACAGTTGCGGCTTCGCCGATCTGGCAACATATCTGACGTACGTCCACTGTCCCTGAATGTGCAAATAGAAAACAATTAAATCTTAAGCCTCTATAATTTAATCTTATATAGCCAGTACGAATATAACTATCTATTTAATACATTTGATATAAGGAAATAAGTAATATTGAAGCCGTTAAACTATCCTTAACATATCCGTGAATGACACTATGGTGTAGAGCATCTTATGTCCCACAAAATCAATCGTATATCTTAATTTTAGAGGAATTTTTAATTATATTATACTATAATTTTACATTTTAATATATTCTTAAATTTTAATATATTAATATATTCATACCTTTTAAATTATTCATACAGTCTAAGACTCTATTTAAACACATCAAATCTCAGTATATTTGATAGATCGTATATTGGACATTCTATACAGAGACATAAGTATTAAACTATATTAAAATATAGTTAATAATTACGAAAATTATATTGAAATTATGAAAAAATATTTAAAGTATTAAAATGTATTTACAATTTAACTAAAATATATTTAGAATATATTAAAAGTATTAAAATATATTAAAATTACTATTTCATATTTAGAATCGCATATTTAAAATATATTATTACATTTTTGCTATTTTTGAATATATCATAATGTATTAATACATTTGAATATATTAATACATTCGAATGTATTCATACATAGTTTTATTTAGTCAAAATAGAATAAATATGAAATAATTTTAAAAATCTAATTAATTCTAATATTCTAATATTTTCATATATTTTGAATTATAATATGTTAATACATTCTAATATATTCATACATAGTTTCATTTCAATAATGGAATAAATATAAACTAATTTTAAAATCTTGAGGATGGAAAAAGATAATTTAAGGCTTTGTGTAAAACTAGTAAATCTCTATATATCTCATAGATCATAGATATCAGACAGTTGATTTGGAGACTTAACTAGTTTTTAATTTTACATGTCTTTAAAAATTGTCTCGTTAGCTAATTTATGAAATAATACCAGTAAATACATACGCTTAGTACAGAAACTCAGTAACATATCCCACTTATTACTCAATAAATTTATTAAAATCAAGTCTTTAATATTAAACGACTTAATAATGTATCTACCAACCTGGTTGGCCATTGTAGTAGAAAGACGTAGAATATTTCAACTTCAAATCAAGGTCGTGGGTGAGCTTCAACTTCAAATCAAGAGGGGATAAAAGAGGGTGAAACAAAGAGGGTAGGCGGTTGTTTTTATCTAGAATGAAAGAGAAGAGGGTAGGCGCTACTCATTTATTTCTGGGAGTTGTGGTGTTGTGGGGGTTTCTATCCAATCCAATAACTACTACATATTTGTTTCTGAAAAATGTGGGTAGGGGGAGTGAGAGATGAGGTTCTATATTTTTTTTCCACGAAATTAATATATATAATTGGGCTGCAACACGAAACTCTATATTTTTTTCCACACTATTAAATAACCAAACCCTAATTTCTTGCATTTCTGGCTGGGTGATCATCCTCTGTCCTCCTACTGCCCTCCTGATGCTGATCTCGGTTGCTATCAGGTACGCCATGCATGAGCATACATGATTGCATGATCGTTTGTTGCATATGCATGTGACTTGTAGCTTGCCTCTTGAGTTGATTGACACTTATCGCCCGCGCCCGTGATGTCTGGGGATGATGTTCTGCGATGGACTCTTACTTCCCACTGTGAGTTCTCTCTTTCCTCCACATGGGATCGTGTCAGACATCGGCAGCCTAAGCGGCCTCTGTTCGGGGCTATTTGGGGCCCTTGTCTGTGCCCTACCATGTCTGTCTTCTTGTGGAGGTTGTTTTATGCTCATTTTCCGGTAGATACTCATTTGCAGAGGAGGGGGATTATGTTGGCTTCCGCGTGCGTGTGTTGTCTTTCTCGTTCTATTGAGTCGATTGTGCATGTGTTTCTGTCTAGTGTCTCTACGAGGGCCGTCTGGACTTACTTTGAGCCTTGGTTTCCTTCAGCACACACTATTCACACGAGCACTGCCATTGCACATAGATTAGGTCATTGGTAGTCAGCTCTTCTGAGAGCCTCCGCCAACCATATTGCTTTCTTGATTCCTTGTTTTGATTTTATGGTTCCTGTGGACGGAGAGAAGTAGTTGTAAGCATCGCCGTGTTCCTTTCCATTCGTCTCATGTGATTTGGCAGGTGGAGCATCATCTCCACTTGTTGGTGGCTGAGCAGTGGGCTGGCTGCTGGGAAGCTTCTTCCCAAGTAGTGGGCTGGCTGCTTACCTAGGGTGCCCTTCATGCCTCCTCATCAGCCGATTAGGAGAGTCCTTCGATCTCTCATGGTCTTGTGGCATCCCCCGGAGGCGCCCTGGGTAAAGCTGGATACTGACGGCTCTTTCGACACGGGTACTAGATTGGCTGCAGGTGGTGGTTTGGTCCGGGATCATTCCGGATCGCTCTTGACTGCTTTCTATTTACCGGTAATCGCTTCTTCGAGTTTCGACGCTGAGTTGCTAGCTCTTCTTCAGGGTCTTCGGCTGGCCACTCGGTTATTTTCAGATATTTGGATCGAGATGGATGCTAGAGCGGTGGTCACTCTTCTTTCTTCCTGTCGGCATGGTTCGGCTGCGATGCGTCACACTTTGGCGCGTATCAGGCTACTTTTTCGAGGTGTTCGGTTTCGTATCTCCCATATCCATCGTGAGGGGAACAAACCGGCTGATTTTCTTGCACAACATGGTCATCAGGTGTTGGAGCTTACTGTGTATGATGTTGTTTCTGTGCCGAGGTACTTACAGAGTTTGGTTAGGATGGACCAGCTTGGCTATCCTAACTTCAGATTTCGTCATCAGACTGCTTGAGGTTTTTTTCATATGTTTTGGACTTATTGTTATTTCCTTTTGTTCGTGTACGCTTGTTTGGGCGATCTGTTAGGCCTTCTTTACTTCCATGGTTTTGTATCTTGTGATTTGTAGAGAATGTCACTTTTGGACATGCCTCGAACATTGTATTTCTCTTATTATGATATGGACAGGTTGAGAGTCCGCCTAACTCCCCGCCCGAATGGGAGTTTTGATTAAAAAAAAACTTTGTAGCATGTCCAACGTGTCCCTCAACTACTATTTCTCTCAAAATAATTGACGAATATTTTCAATTTTCAAGACACATGCACAAATATTTTTCTCAACTTTGCAGAGAACTTTCAATCAAACACTCACTCAACAACTTTTCAGAGAGCATCCAATCAAGTTTATGGAAGTTTACAGTTTTCTCTCTAGTTTGCAAGACCTAAAGTACAAAATAGGTGAGCAGTTTGACCAAAATAATTCCTATTTCTCTGATATTTTAACTTATTTTGCTATAGATTAAATACGTCATACATTTGGTACTTTTCTTCGAAACCCTAATTTCACAAGAAATAATAGGTTATCTAAATTATTCTAAATTAATAGTATTTCTTAATTATTATGAAACAATTTAAATGGAAGGATTTATAGGGTTTCTTAATTATCAAATAATAAGGTTTCTTAACTATGATGGATGAGTTTGAAATATACACAATCTATAGATTTGTTTTGGGAATATTATACGAAATAGATAGATGAAATCATACGAAATCAGAGTTGAGAATATACGATATCATAATTTAAAATTTTCAAAATCTATAGAAAAAAAGAATAAAACCGTAATTACACATGGTATATGTTACCCTATTGCTTACCGTGATTTGACTCAACATCACAACTTTATATCATGAAACAATTACAACACTATTCTTTCACCCATTTCCAAGACTGTGTTGATGCATTCAAGCCACCCTATTTGCAGTCAATTTTTAGAGATAATTTGGACTCTGACATAAAGTAAAAATAAATTCAGTTTATTATCAATTTGAATCATACTTATTTCTCTGATTTGTTATCTTAATTCTCTATTTTTTATAATTCGTTATAGATTTTGTACTTTTTTGGGAAACCCTAATTACGATTTTTTGTTACAGTCATTTTCGGAAAGATTTCAGAAACCCTAATTTTGGCAGTTGGCAAGAAATAGTAAATATAATCATCACCTAATCAAAACCCAATCAAGATTCTTAACACCTACCCTAGCCTGCAACATCCGACAACATTTCGCAGGTGGCACGAACTTTATAGCTTTCTTCAGCGTTTGTGCAAAAATGAGGAGATAGAGACATAAAGTGAAAAATAGGGGTATTTTTGTCCTGATGGCTATTCTTGAAATTTACCCAAAAAGTGGCAGCTAGTGCAATTAATGTTTGCTTTTGTTTATTTCTGACATTCAACTCTACAATATTTCATATTATTTGTTTATATTAAACGAAATTAAATTCGAATTTTCAAAATGTTTGATACTATATTTATGTTGTATTTTTTCTGATTTTGAGTAGTTGTCCCCATTGAAGAAATTATGACCAATTTTTTATTATATGGTTTCGACAAATATTTTATACTAACGTTGAGGGTGTTGATTTAGTAGGAACCCACATTTAACGTAGAAATCATGAACTATGAATAATCTTTATATGTTTTACGTAGAATGACAAAAGTATAAAATCACATGATATTTTTCATAACAAATATAAACATTATGAAGCGTAAAACTAAAAGTTTTTGCATAGCATAAAACAAATAAAGATTATGCATGTTGGGAGATGATTCAGTAGCTTAGTGCTTATAGATTTGAATGATCCCAAAACCCTACTTTGATTGGTGAACCATTGAGTTGTATTTGTTATGTCTGTCTCTGAGAGTTTCAGACTCAGTAGACATTCTTTGATCATGGTTCAGGCGTTCAGTTCTATCTGCTGATTCTTCAGTAGACTATTAGCCTCAATACCATGAGAAGAAGACTCAGTAGTGCTGGACTCAGCAGTAGCAGCATATTGAAAGGAGTCAGTGGAACTGGACTCAGCAGCAGCAGTTCACTGAACTCAAAGTTGATCTTCAGTAGAGCTAGACTCAGCAGGAGTATGCTACTGAACATAGATAAGACTCAGCAACGGCCAGACAGTCTCCTGACTGTCAGAAATCTTATAAGTCAAATCAACAGAGTCATACGAGGTACAGAGAAGTCAGCTTCAGATCTACCTTGAAGTCTGTTTGTCTCACCTACTTTCTTCAGCCTCGACCAATGACGAGCAGCCAGCTGTCTACTCTCTGATTAAAGCTGCAAGTCAACACTTTTCCAAAAATGGAGGGAAAAGACTCAGCCACCATTCTTTGAAAGAGCCGTTAGCTACCCAAAAGAGAGAGACACATGGATCATCGTCTCCAACGGATCTTTCCATGACTCTTATCTATAAATAGAGGGAAGAATTCAAATCAAAGCTCACCTAAAAAAATCAGAACACACGAGCAATTACGAGCAACTTCGAATTGACTTAAAGCTTTCCGCAAGATCTTCAAAGAGTTATTCAAAGCGAAAGGCGACATTCTTGCTCAAAGGGAACCGAGCTGAATTATATTTGAATCCTCTAGTATCCAAGCGATTGAACTCGAACCCAGAGTTTATACTTCACCGTTCGTCGCTCTAGAAGCCTCATTCGCGTTCCTTTCCCTCTAACCTAAGCTCAGCAGACCATATTCATAGCTTAGATCGAAGGAGTTCATCCTTGAACTGTTCTTTATTATAAAGACCTCCTTCATAGTTGGAGAGTTTGTCAAACGCTTTAGTTTGATACTTTGTAAACTGAGACTTGCTCAGTATAATCACTAAGACCAGTGTTTGTACAGTGCACAAACCGACTGAGACTAACTCAGTATAATAAAATAGCCTCCTGATCTTTTCGGGACAGTGGACGTAGGATTAATAGATCCGAACTACTTTAATAATCGTTGTGTTCTGTTTGCTCTATTTTACTGTTGCATTGATTACTATTCATACTTAAAATATCTTTCAAAATTATTCAACTGTGTTTCAGCAAACTTAAATGTTGGGTGATGATTCCATCCTCAGCACTGTTACTCTTAGTGGGAAATGATTCGGTCTTAGACACTGATCTTAAGCTCAGTAGCCTTGTGCTCTGTACTTGTCTGAAGATTTGAAGATCCCAAAACCCTATCTGATTGGTGAACCATTCCGTTGTATATGTTGTTTGTCTCTGAGGTTTCAGACTCAGTAGACACTCTGCTCTGGTCAAGGCGCTCAGTAGCTTATTTGCCTCGGCACCGGTGTAGAAGACTCGGTGATCTTGGACTCGGCGAGAGCAAGATATGCGAGAGAGTCGATCGAGCCGAACTCGGCGAGAGTAGTTCACTGAACTCAGAGCTGATCTTCAGTAGACTTACCTCAGCTGTCTATCTACTGAATACAAGGTCAGACTCAACATCGGCAGACAATCTCCTGAATTGTCAGATCTTTTTGAAATGCAATCAGCATAGTCATATACGAGGAAGAGAGAAGTCAGCTTCAATTAGCCTCGAAGTCTGTTCTGTCTCAACCACTTTATTCACCTCGACAAATGAAAAGCATACACGTGTCATCCTACCTACTAAAGCTGCAAGTCAACACTTTCCGGAAAAGGAGGAAAAGGCACTGTTACCTACGTCAAAAAGAGCCGTTTGCTACCAAGAGAGAGAGAGAGAGAAGAAGATCGTCTCCAACGGATCTATTTCAATCTCTGCTCTATAAATAGAGGGATTATTCAAGAAGAATGCACGGAATGCATGTATCGAGAGCAAAAATTAAGAAAGCATTCAACGAGCAAAGAACCCAAAGAACTACGTCTTAGCAAGAACTCGAAGAACAATCTTCCGGCGAAAGACTACATTCTAGCTCATAGGGAATCAAGCTGAACCGACATACAAAGCCTCTAGTATCCAATCGACGTTACACGATCTTATAGCTTACCTTCAGCTGTTCGTCGATCTAGAAGCTACTCACTCATATTCCCTATCCCTCTAACCCTAAGCTCAACCGTTCTTATCTATAGCTTAGACGAAGGAGTTCACCTTTGAACCCGATCCTTATTGTATAAGGACTCCTTCACTGTTGGAGAAAGTTTATCAAACACTTCTAAGTTTGATGTTTGTAAACTGAGACTTGGATCAGTATAAAAACCAAGACGCGGCTTTGCCCAAGTGCGCAAGCCGATTGAGACTAACTCGGGATAAATAATAGCCTCCCCGATCTTTCGGGACAGTGGGACGTAGGATTTGAGCGATATCCAAACCACTTTAAAAATCCTGTGTCTCTATTGCTTTCTTGACTGTTGCATTGATTTTACTATTCATACCGAACATCATTCCTTTAAAATCAATCAACTGTCTCAGCATACTGAACTTCATATCTACTGAACTGAGACTTTCATAAAACGTTTTCACCACTCAACTGATTTGGGCCTACACACATTTCCGCACGCTGAACTCTTACTGTAGATACTGAATTTCTGACTCAGTCAGCTAGCAGATCTCAGTAGAGTCAGACTCTTTGGCGCACACGATTCGTAAGTACTGTTTGGTCTCGCCGAACTGTTTGATCGGATACCATCCTGAATAGGATTGTTCGTGTTCAAAGTTGAGAAATCGAATCAGGTGTATTCACCCCCCCCTCTACACCTGACCGTACACTCGGGACCAACAATTGGTATCAGAGTAGGAGTTCTTAAGACTCTTGTCATTCTGAAACTGGTCTACTGAACGGATCCGGAGAAAACGTTTTCACTGCATATCACTCTACATTCATATCTTTATCTTCTATGGCTGATATGTCAGGTATAAGGATGGTACCCATGTTCTCAGTAGAGAACTATGGAGTATGGCGAGTCAGAATGGAGGCTCATCTGACTTCTCTCCACGATAGCATGACTGAAGTGCTTGGGAAGGACCTATCGTTCCCATGATCGATAGCGTTGTAACTCAAGACCAAGCTGGAGGAGGAGGAATGGTGACCGGGAAGAAGATTCCCAAAGACAGAAGTCTCTTCACTCCTGAGGAGAAGAAGCTTCACAACTTAGACCATGTTACCAGAAATGCTATACTGACCACCCTTAGTGATTCTTATCTTGGCAGGGTTCAGGAATGCAAGACTGCAAAAGAACTCTGGGAAGCCCTAGCGCTACTGAGTCGGGGGACTCAGAAGATTAAAGCTAACAAGTTTGCGCTGGAACTCCAAAAGCTGGAAAGCCTCTCTCTCATGCCTGGTGACAAAATTGAAGATCTAAATGTCAGATTCACGAATCTGATGAACTCCATCAATGGGCTGGGAAAGACATTCAGCAACCAAAAAATGAATCTGAAGATACTAAGGGCACTGCCGGACGGACACAGGACACCTTTTGCCACTCTATTGCGACATTCTGACTTAGATGCTGTGTCTCCTGACCATATCTTTTCAGAATTACAGGCAGAGGAGTTTGAGTTCGACAGACCTCAACGAAAGCTGAGAGCTGAAGCTGACACAAAGATTGATCATGCTTTCAAAGCGTCAGTCAGCACAGCATCTCCCGCGACGAGCAAGACGACGAGTAAGACTGAACCTTCACTCAACGACCTACAAGAAGGGAGTCTGGCTGAGAAGTACGCGCTGCTCGCTGTGAAATATCAGAAGGAGAAGGAGCGACGCAGAAAAGTGACTAAAGCCTATCGGGAAACGAAAGGTAAGTCAAATTATATGTCGAAACACACTCCTGACTCAAAATCATCTGAATACAGAAAGAAGGATGACTCAGAACCATCAAAGAATAGCGAAAGCAAAGAAGAAAGAGTCATCGCTTGCTACAACTGCAAGAAGCCAGGACATTATCAATATGATTGTCTTGAGCTCAGTAGTGCTGAACGTGCAGCACGTAAGGCAAGGAGAGAGAAATTCGTCCAGAAAAGACAATCCTACATAGCTGGCGAAATCTCAGACGACTCAGAAGAAGTCGACTCCTTTATGGATTCATCGGATGATGATGCAGCTTTCATGGCCCTAGAGCTTGAAGCTGAAGAAACAACTGAAAAGTGCCTAATAGCAGGCGAAGAGGATGAGGTAAACTCTCTTGAACCAGTCAATTCCTCTTCACACTGCACACATGACACTATTTCAGGTGCAGAAGAGAATTTGGACGTTGCGACCGCATACGAAGATCTGCTCGACGAACAAATTCAGATGAGTCTGCAGCCTAGTAAGACTCTTCAGGAATTGGATACCCTGAAAGTGGAGAATCAGAGACTTTCTCAGGAGAGTCAGGTTGCTACTGAGGCCGAAGGACTTGTGTTGAGACTCAGGGAGGAGATAAACTCTCTGATGGCCAAGTCTCAGCATCAAGAAGATCGGATTTCAGTTTTGACCAATGACTTGACTCGGAAAGATACCGAATCGAGCTCATCGAAGCAAGAATTGTCGGGACTTCGGACCGAGCGCGACACACCGAAGAAGAGTGATGATGTCCGGGGAAGCCTTGATGACCGAGCGTTACATGGGCGGCCGAAAAGAAGCCGGAGGCTATGCTCGCAAGCAACAAGCCCAAGCATTGCAAGGAAGGACTTGGCTTCAACCGAGAAGCTTCCTCATTCGCCCCCATTCGCTCAGAAGTGCGTCTTACTGATAGGTTTGTTCGAGGGGAAACAATCAATGCAAATCTACTGAACCCCTCAGCAAAGAACAAACAAAAGATGAAAGCACCTCATCCTAAGTATCAGTACACCGACCGTAAGATCGGTACCCTGCACACCCCGGTTCGACCAAGGGGGAACTAGCAGAGTTAAGTGGGCTGATCAGTATTGGACCACCTCGGTTGACACATCCGGCTCGGTATGGGTCATATTACTATGATCCTATAGTCGAGGAGGTTCCAAGAGTCAGAAAAAGAAGAAGAACGCACAAAAGGCAAAGGTCAGCAGTCCACCAGCTCAGAAGATCCGGACTCCTGAACCTGAGAAACCTAAGAAGTCAGCCTCGACCAGTCCAGTGGTCAAGTTTGTTGACTCAAATGGAAAGAAGTTGTCTGAAACCACCAGGGTTGTTAGACAAATTTGGGTTATTAAAACTAACATCTAAGGACCCAAAATCAAAAATAAAGGGTGCCTGAATATAATTCTGTTTTGCAGGTGCATAAAGACCCATGGTATGTGGACAGCGGATGCTCAAGACACATGACATACCAAAGGAGTCTGCTGAAGAATTATATTACTAAAGATGGACCCAGAATCGAGTTTGGAGATAATGCCAAAGGCTACACGAGAGGATACGGCACACTCAGCATAGGAACTGCCAACGTTCCTAGAGTATCCTATGTTGAAGGACTTCAGCATAATCTTCTCTCTGTTAGTCAATTTTGTGATAACTCGAATAGAGTGATTTTTGACGCTGGTTTCTATGATGTCATTGATAAATCTACAGGGAAAACAGTGTTATCAGGTTCGCGAAAAAAGAATATCTACGTGGCTGAACTCAGCTGAACCTGAAGCTTGTTTGCTGGCGAAGAATGAAAACAGAACGGGATGGCTATGGCATAGAAGGCTCAGTCATCTCAACTTCAAGACGCTCAGCAAACTAGCTAGGAACACTCTAGCAAGAGGACTGCCGAATGAGGTGTTCAGCAAAGACACTCAGTGTGAAGCATGTCTGAAGGGAAAGCAAACGAAGAATCAAAATCCAACAGTTCCATCTCCTTCCACTGATGGAATCCTTCAGCTGCTACATATGGATTTGTTCGGTCCAGTCTCTCCAGTGACGATCAGAGGCAAGAAGTATGCTTTAGTGGTCATAGATGACTACTCGCGCTACACATGGGTCATATTTATTGCCAACAAGTCTGACGTCAAAACAGAGTTACCAAAGCTTCTGAAAAGGCTCAGTGTCGAGAAGAACACCAAGATCAGAAAAATACGTTCGCATGCAGGAACCGAGTTCCTTAATTCCATGGTAGAGGAGTTCTCGCGAGCGAAGGAATAGAGCATGAGACATCGGCTGCCCGCACACCTCGAAAGAAATGGAGTTGCTTGAACGAAAGAACGGAACTCTCAAAGAAGCAGCTAGAACTCTACTCGCAGATTCAGGACTCCCATCCAAATTCTGGGCAAAAGCTACTGACACTGCATGTTACACTCAGAACCGATCTTTACTAGCATGGAAGAACACCATATGAACTATGGAACAGCAGGAAGCCTTCTCTATCTTATTTCCATATCTTTGGTTGTTCATGCTTTATCCACAATAATGGGAAAGATCAGCTGAAGACTTTTGATAGCAAGATAGATCAGGGAGTATTCTTAGGATACTCTCGGGTCAGCAAAGCTTTCAGAGTATTCAACTATCGGACTCTTTGCGTGGAGGAAAGCCCTCATGTTGTTTTTAACGAGTTTGCTACTGAAGACAGGAGCAATAACTCAAATTCTGAATATGAGGACATCAGTAGACAGCTACATGATCTACGCTTAAAGGACAAACCTGAAAAGATCCAGCTATGTTGGGATGATGATTCAGACGAAGAAACTGAAGACAAATCTACTGAATCTCAACCAGTAGAGCAAGTAGGCGAGCGATTGATTCTCCCGAAGTAATCAATCCCGTGTAACTCGGGTCGATGAGGAAACCGTTGAGGTAATCGAGACCACTACCGAGAATAACAACTCGGGGGGGGAACATCTAGTAATGTTCCCGAGCCGAATGCCCCCGAACCTGGTGACTCGGTAGATCATACTCTTATCACTGAAATTCTTCAATCTCAGAATAGTACAACTGAAATGCCTAACTCACCTACTATCTGTGTTGAACAAATTTCAGATGAAGAGTTAAAATATAGTAGATCGTGGCTAGATGCTCATACTGCTCGATCTTATAATTGGAGATCCTTCAAGACATGTCAAGACAAGATCCGCATTCTCGTCAAGGAGAAAGCGCATTATTTTCCCGCTTCTTGTCTACCGAAGAGCCTCGGAATATTGAGGATGCACTTAACGATGCCGACCGGATTATTGCTATGCGAGAGGAGCTGAATCGGTTCACGAGAAACGAAGTATGGGAGCTTGTAGACGGCACCCGGCATCAACATGTCATTGGAACCAAATGGGTCTTCAAGAACAAGCGAGATGAAAACAACGTTATAGTAAGGAACAAAGCAAGACTCGTGGCAAAAGGCTACTCGTCAAGCCGAGGGAATAGATTTTGATGAAACATTTGCTCCGGTTGCAAGATTGGAGGCCATAAGACTATTCCTTGCCTACGCAACACATCAAAGATTCAGAGTCTATCAAATGGATGTGAAGTCTGCGTTCCTGAACGGCGTATGAAAGAAGAAGTCTATGTGGAACAACCGCCCGGCTTTCAGCAGGGACATCAAGTATATAGACTCAGAAAGGCTCTTTACGGGTTAAAACAAGCACCCAGGGCTTGGTACGATACCCTGGCCGAGTTTCTTCTTCAGAAAGGTTTTCGAAAAGGCACGAGACCGCACTCTATTCAGCATTCGACTGGAAGACGACTTATTACTTGTGCAGATCTACGTGGATCACATCATATTCGGATCAAAGAATATCATCATGTGTCAACAATTTGAAAAGATGATGAAGGATAAATTCGAGATGTCAATGATGGGAGAAATGAACTACTTCCTTGGTTTTCAAGTCAAGCAATTTGAAAAGGGAACGTTCATCAACCAAGGCAAATACACTCGAGACCTCATCAAAAGATTCGGCTGCACATCCGGCAAATCTATCAAGATCCCGATAAATACGAATATGAAGATCGATCTTGATAAGGAGGGAGTATCAGTAGAGCAAATCGAATATCGTGCTATAATTGGTTCATTATTATATTTAACAGCTACTCGTCCTGACATAACTTATGCTATTGGTGTCTGTGCTCGATTTCAGGCGAATCCCAAGCAGAGCCATATGGACTCAGCAAAGAAAATTCTCCGCTATCTCCGAGGAACACCTGACATGGGTTTATGGTATCCAATGATGATAATATTGAACTAACTGGCTATTCTGATGCTGACTATACAGGATGTAGAATTTATCGAAAATCAACTTCAGGAACATATCAGTTCCTTGGCAGCAAGCTGATCTCATGGTTTTCAAAGAAACAGCACTCAGTAGCTACGTCGACTACTGAAGCTGAATACATGGCTGCCGGAAGTTGTTGCCCCCAAATCCTTTGGCTGAGACAGCAGCTGAGAGACTATAACGTCATTCAGAATGAAGTGCCGATCTTCTGCGATAGTACCAGTACCATTGCAATCACTCAAAATCCTGTACTACACACGAGATGCAAGCATGTGGACATCAGACATCACTTCATTCATGACCATGTCGAAAAGAAGGATATCAGGATGGAAAAGATCCATACTGACAAACAAAGGGCTGATATACTGACAAAGCCTCTAGCCGAATCCGCATTCGGAGAACTTTCAGTAGAGCTAGGTCTGCTGGACCCTACTGACCCC
The DNA here is from genome assembly GCA_028984105.1 of Lavandula angustifolia. Lineage (NCBI taxonomy): Eukaryota > Viridiplantae > Streptophyta > Magnoliopsida > Lamiales > Lamiaceae > Lavandula > Lavandula angustifolia. Next base: position 8,472,346 of record CM054815.1, on the reverse strand, counting down.
AGTCAGTAATAAGGTTTCAGGAGAGGAACATTCCAGTGAGGGGGAATGATCACTCTCAGTACTGAATGTATTCAGTATGTAGAGATTCAGAAACCATCTACACGAGGTATCAGCTAACTACTATGTTCAGCTGACAGGTTTGCGTATCTCTACTCAGTAGTAATTTATATTACAGAACCTTGCATTTATGACAAAGATTCAGCATGATATTAATATCTTTTGGTTTGTCTTTATTATTAACGGATTTCATTTAATGCACGACATTCCATACATAAGCTTGCTGAACTCTGCGCGCATTTAATGCATGTCTTTTCACAGTTACTACTTAGGCTATTTTACAACTGGCTTTGAATTAGGCGGTGTTGGTCCCGAGTGTACTGTCAGGTGTAGAGGGGGGGGGGTGAATACACCTGATTCGATTTCTCAACTTTCGAACACGAACAGTCCTATTCAGGAAGGTGCCGTATCGAACTAGTTCGGCAGACTGCAGTACCGTTTCGAATCGTGTTAAAGGCTAGAAAAGTACTTGACTCGACTGAGATCTCGCTAACCGACTAGGTCGAATTCGGTATCTACGTAAGAGTTCGGTGTGCGGAATAGTGTAGGCCCAAATCGGTTTTTGTGAGAAAACGTTGTCTCGGTTCGGTAGATATAGAACTCGGTATGAATGGTAAAATCAATGCAACAGCTTAAGAAAGCAAGAAGAGACAGGATTTTTAAAGTGGTTCGGATATCGCTCAAATCCTACGTCCACTGTCCCGAATGATCGGGAGGCTATTTATTATCCCTGAGTTAGTCTCGTCGGCTTGCACACTCGGGCAAAGCCGCGTCTTGGTTTTTATATCGATCCAAGTCTCGCTTACAACACTATCAAACTTAAAGTGTTTGACAAACTTCTCCAACAGTGAAGGAGTCCTTATACAATAAGGATTGGGTTCGGGATGTGAACTCCTTCGTCTAAGCTATAGATAAGAACGGTTGAGCTTAGGGTTAGAGGGATAGGGAATATGAAAGAGTAGCTTCTAGATCGACGAACAGTGAAGGTAAGCTATAAGTTCGTGTAACGTCGATTGGATACTAGAGGCTTTATATGTTGGTTTAGCTTGATTCCCTATGAGCTAGAATGTAGTCTTTCGCCGGAGAATGTTCTTCGAGTTTTTTGCTAAGACGTAGTTCTTTGGGTTCTTTGCTCGTTGAATGCTTTCTTGATTTTTGCTCTAGATACGTGCATTCCATGTATTCTTCTTGAATAATCCCTCTATTTATAGAGCGAGAGATTGAAATAGATCCGTTGGAGACGATCTTCTTCTCTCTCTCTCTTTTTGGTAGCAAACGGCTCTTTTGGTGTAGGCAAAAGTGCCTTTTCCTCCTTTTCCGGAAAGTGTTGACTTGCGGCTTTAGCGGGTGAGAAGACACGTGTATGCTTGTCATTCGTTGAGGTGGATGTAGTGGTTGAGACAAAGACAAACTTCGAGATAGGATCGAAGCCGACTTCTCTCTTCCTCGTACATGACCGCCGATTGTCTTTCAAAAGATTCTCGATCCCCGAAGACTATCCGCCGTTCTTGAGTCCGACCTCGTATTCGGTAGATAGGCTGCCGAAGATAAGTCTATCGATGATCAGCTACGAGTCCAAGTGAACTACTCCCGCCGAGTTTAGTTCGATCGACTCTCTCGCATATCTTGCTCCGCCGAGTCCAAGATCACCGAGTCTTTCAAGATATCTTGCTCCTACTCGAGTCCAAGATCATCGAGTCTTTCGATATCTTGCTCTGCCGAGTCCAAGATCACTGAGTCTTCTGTACTGGTGCTGAGGCAAATAAGCTACTGAGCGCCTTGACCAGAGCAGAGTGTCTACTGAGTCTGAAACCTCAGAGACAAATACAAATACAAAGGAATGGTTCACCAATCGAGATAGGGTTTTGGGATCTTCAAATCTTCTCAATAGTTCGAGCACGAGGCTACCGAGCGTGATCCAAGATAGAAGATAAGTCATTTCCCATAAGTATGATCATGCCGAGGATTGAATCATCACCCAACAATTTCCCCCTATTTGATGATGCCAAAACCTATCATCTATGTCCTATCAACTATGCTAAACACTAACTTACTCAGGAACAGAGCTCCTTACAAATATTACAAGTAGAATCAGTGGAGTTGTCTGGTAAGTGCTAGACTACCGAGGAAGACAAAGGCGTAACAATTTTCCCTTTTACAATAATTTCCCTTTAAAAAAAAATACAACAATTTTCTCTTAAGAGAAATAATAACTCTTCGAAAGTCTAGTCTATCGAGATCTAACCGAGCAAAAACCGACAAGTAAATAATCAACGTGTGTGTCGGTAATCACTTCGGTGATTCGAGTGTTAAAGCATAAAGCAAACACGGCTATTTAGACAACAAGTAGTTGTCGAGCCAAAAGAAGATTTGTATATATATAATACACAGTTCAAGACATTACAAATCTTGCTAAGCTAAAAGAAGAACTAAGAGGGAGAACCCTTAAACCGCTGAATCCTATTCATGAAACCTTGGGATTTATCTTCGGGCAGTGGAACTCCATACATTCCGAACGTGTTCTTCCTCGCCTTCGATATTCGGCGAAGTCTGCCGGATCATCTTGTTCTAGTCCTCTGTTCAACGCAAAGCATTCTTCACTTCTTGTTCAATCATTCCGAGATGTACCGAGTCATCTTGTCTTCCGGGTGGAGGAATGATCCTTGCTTCGTGAACTCGACTACTACCCCTTCGCATTCTTGCTCCGTGCATATATGGGTAAAGATCGAGGTTCAGTAATGGTCATCCACTCGACATAGGCATCGGCCTTAGACATTTCGAGGCCGTAATCGCCGAAATAATTTCTCTTGATAAACTCTATCTTGGCCGATTCCCATCTCTCGATTGAACCGAATAGGCATCCATTCGTCCGATCTTGGCCATCTATGTGTTTTCGGATCGTTTGGCTTCTTGAACCTTCGTATCGATAAGGAATGTCGACTTTCGAAGGAATTCTCGCCCGGCCTCTTGTTCAAGTATGTTTCCCGAGTGCCTCAAGGTCCGCCAAATGTATCCTCGTGCGCGGCCTCTATCTGTCTAGCTTCCTCTCCTCTCGTAGAGATATCTATCCATCTCGAGCAAATATGTCTTCAATTTTCGCATCCCGCTCTTGAGGCTTCGAGGAGCTTGTTCCGATTCGGCCAGGGGTAGATGTACCCCGCCTTTCGGCATTCTTCTCGCTGCTTGCTCCTTTTCTTTTTCTCTGTCCTCTTCATACGTTATGATGAGCTTTCTCGGAGGCGATCCTAGCGGTTCTCTTTCCTTCTCCGGGTCGGGGCTTTAGTCTTTCCTTTGGCGAGCTTAGACTTTGGCTTGTTAGCCGCTCCGGCCTCTGCAATCTCTCGGCCGCCTTCTCATCCACAGCTATTTGGGCTTCCTCCTCGCAGATATGTATCTTAATCTCTTTCTTTGGAGGGGTTGGAATGTTAAGCTTTTGTTTGCCCTTGCCTTCTTGAACCGGTGGTGGAAGAGGAGCCTCTTCTTCTTACGAGTCCTCCACCCCTCGTTCGGCGTACTCAAACAACCTCCTTAATGATATCTTTGGGAGTTTCTTGAACCTTACGCCCATCGATAAGGAATGTGTTTCGAAGGAATTCTCGGCTGGCCTGCTTTTGTTCAGTATGTTTCTGAGTGCACCAGTGCACCCGAATGTATCCCTGTACGCGGCCTCTATCGTAGCTTCCTCTCCTGCGTAGAGATATACATCCACATCCCCGAGAAGCCGAAATATGTCTTCAGAACTGCATCCTGCTCTTGAGGAGGCCACGAGGAGCTTGTTCGATTGTGCGAGGGTAGATGTAGCACCTACTGCCTTTCCCGTGTTGCTCCTGCAGCTGGCACTCCTTTTCTTTTCTTTGTCCTCTTCATATGTTATGATGAGCTTTCCCCTCCGAGGAGCGTCCTAGCGGTTCTCTTTCCTTCCTCACGGCCCGGGGCTTTAGTCTTTCCTTTGGCGAGGCCTAGACTTTGGCTTGTTAGGCTTTGCTTGGACGACTCACACTGCCAATCTCTCAGCCCGGCTTGACTTCTGCATCCCATGCTATTTGGGCTTCCTCCTCGAGGCGGATATGTATCTTAATCTCTTTTCTTCTGGAGGGGTTGGAATGTTAAGCTTTTGTTTTGCCCTTGCCTTCTTGAGCTGGTGGTGGAGAGAGGGAGCCTCTTCTTCTTACGAGTCCTCCACTTACTTTGTTCGGCGTACTACAAACAACCTCCATAATGATATCTTTGGGAGTTTGAGGTTGCCTGAGTGAGTCTGGCACAGGGTCACGAGCCACTTGGGCCGGTTTGGTGTTTGTCCTGTGGTGAGAGGCTTACCTCAGCCTTTCACTCCATACGAGGCCCGGTCACAGGATGACTTGAGTGTAGCTTCCCCCTGTAGACTTTAGACTTTTGGTGAGGGTCGGCTTCCCGATACTCTTCTTTCCTTCCCTTTTTTTTTCTACTTCACTTTCCCCCTTTTTGGCATCATCGACTGATCCTTAGGAGTAGGGACTAGGAAGCCAGACTTCTTAGGAGACTTTTTGTAGGAGGTTGGACCGACTCATCGAGGCCGATCGTGGAGCTTAGTCGGAGCCTGCATGCAACTGTACGATTCTCTCCATGGTAAGGTTTTTCACTTATCTTTGCTTGTGAGAGAGAATTCCCATTTGCTTCCGCCGAAGTCTTTCGACTTTTTACGGTGATACGTATCTTCCGAGGCCGATTGGATATTCTGCAAGTCTGCTTTGGTGGCGCTCGGATTGTTTGGTGATAAGCGTCGAGTATGAACGCGATTTAGAAGCCAAAAATTCATCAACGGTAGCTTGGCTTGGCTCTCACAGAAAGATCTTTAGGCTGAGCTTCGGGTGACTCTCTTCTTGAGCCAACGCACGGGAAGCAAGCGGAAACATCGGGGGCGGGCGTGAAGAGGCGAAAGACTTCGGCCCGAGAATTCTTTAGAGCGTGGCTAGAGAGAAATCTGCTTCCATGTCCTATGGAATAGCCTTGCTTAGATCTCGATTTTTGATCCCTTGGTCGATTAAGGCTTTTGCAGCGATGGAATCTCTTTAACTGTAGTCTGGTGAAACCATTGCCGAAGAGTCAGCTGCGGCAAGAGGCGGCCGCGAGCTGCTGGGAGCCCAAGCACCAGACTTGGACTTCTCGAAGACCCGAAGATGCTTTGAGGTGGTGGAGCTAGATTCAGTATCAAGGCCATCTTGTCTTTGTAGATGTCCCTGCAACTGGGCTTTCAGGGCTTTGGGAATCCTTTGGAGTGGAGTCGTCATGAGTCGTACCCGTCAGAAGTCTTTGGAGGCCGGGAGGCGTCTTTGATCGATCATGAATCAGCCCGCATTGCCAGGCCCGCCGGTTGTCCCATTGAGCTGAGGTCTTCGGAGCTCCCGAGCCAGCCAACTATCTCCCTCTCTCGAGTTTAATTCCTGCTTCATGCATTTGTTGGCGACAGGAGTAGTACTTGGGACCAAGGCGCGCGAGAGCGAGGGCCACTCCACGATAGCCGCGGTAACATGTTGGAGGCCGTCTACTGTTTTGGCGATGAGCAACAAATGCAGTAATTAAGAGCAAGCTCGGAACTAGTTGTAAGAATTTCTCGGGATATCTTGGATATAATCCTTTGAAGCTTCCATCAGTTGATTCACTAACTCAGGGAATCACGATGCTCGAGACTCAAAGTTACATGTGCTTCGAAGTACTGCTCTTCGATTGGAGGGGCCCAGGCCCGGAGTAGGAGGAGACACTGAAAAGAGTGGGCGTACAGGCGGCTAGAATATACTGCGCTACGAGCTTCGAAAGCATGCCCCTTGGTTCCGCTTTCAGTGCGAAAGCAATCTTTTCCACACATTTGGCCCGAGTCTTCTCTAGGGAAAGACTCGGACTGTATGCTCCAGTGCATGGAGAGTAGTCAGTGTTCTCGAGAACACCATTCATTGAGGCACTTACATGGAACCTCCTCGATAGTTGCACTTCAGTGACTTTCTTAACATTTTCCTTTGCAGGTGCATAGCCCAGTTTTAGTGGGAGGGGTTCTTTTCTTTACATAGGCGTAACCCTATTTGAGACTTTGATTTTGGAGAAGAGCTGGTGAGGGTCGACCTTTATCTGGCGAAACTTTGCCCACACTTGTTGTGAAATCAGACCTTCTTCACATTTGAAGTACTCCCATGCCCCAGTGTAAACATGGTGATAAAGGCTCAGATCCACATAAATCTTCAGATCCCACGATCAGGCCGGTTTGCCAGATCCCTTGACAATTGGTGCCCTTTGCGCTCGGCATGTTCGATGCTTTTTGTCGAACTTAGCGGCTGAAACCGCTGAGATTCTCGGGAGAAAGAACTCAGTCGATTTATCCTACCGGGCTCGGGCGTATATGCGCCATCATCGCCAGAATCTTAGCGCCTTGACACCTGGTCAAGCAGACCTGCCTGGCTTGTCGGTGGCTGTGTCACTATATAGGCAAGTGCTTCCTGAGCCGAGAGCAGCATCTTATTCTTCGGAGCTTGACTCGACGATATGTAGCTGGGCTTTCCCACGCGAAGACGGTAAGATATTCCATCGGTTTTGTCGATCTGCTGTACCCAGGCCCAGACTTGTCTGCCTTCGGAGGGTAGGTCAAAACTTCCGCTTCAAGGCATCCTTGATGGACATGCGCTTCGAAGCTCAGAAGTAGTGGCGTGTTTGGATAGAATGTGCAGGACTTGAATCTAGCCATTGATATCCTCCCGAACCACAGTGTCACAGAATTCAAGTACGGCTACACCCAGCTTTGTCTCGGGAGGAAGGAGCAGAAGACCTCCCTAAGCCCAGAAATTTCTCCAGCCACGACTCGCGCGGAGGCGAGACCACATCGTCCCATGTACTCCGAGATCGCATGAATAGAAGTCCACATGGGTGGGTTCACACCATGCTGCGCGATCCCTTCTCTCAAAATGTTCTGCGTATCTGCTTTGGAGATATCACTAGAGATATTAGTTCACTTCGCCATTGTACACCTTTTGTGACAAGAAATGAGTCGATACTTATTTTGGATAGAAACAGTCTTTGTGCAGTCCGATCTTAAAAACATATAACAAATATATTATGCGAGACATAAGCTTATACCAGGAAGAAGTGGGATCAAATTGGGAATAAGATAAGAGTGAAAATTACAAGTCTCAAGGATTGCGAATGCGGGTCTAGGATTTTCGGAATTTGAGAGTTATGAAGTATCTTGGCGTAAGCGGTTCCAAGGATATGCAGGTCGAATATATATATCAAACTATGAAGAATTGAGCAGTTTTTCGATCCCGAGAAGGCGATGAATGTAAACTTGCTTTTATGATATGGTGACGGTTAGGAGTAGAAGTTCAAAAATAATAGCCCGATGATGATCACAAAAGACGCTAGGTGATAGAAGCCCGGTTGTAAAATAGCTTGGTAGTACTAGCGTAGAAGAAAGGCATGCATTAAATGCGTGTGAGAGTTCGGCAAACCCATTTATGTATGGAATAATACAAGGTGCATTAAATGTGAGTCGTTAATAATAAAGACAAACCAAAGATAGTAGTGTCAATCTTTGAATCTTTGCCATAAATGCAAAGTACGTAGTATTAGAAATTACTACACGAGTAGAGGAGACATGAGCACTGTCGGTGAAGGCATAGTGAGTCGAGCGTGCCTCGTGTAGATGGTTTTCACGAATCTCTTATGTCTTGAACACTTACTCAGATGCTTGAGAGTGATCATTCCCTCCTTGGAATGTTCCTCCTCAAGAGCTCTAATGCCCGACTAGGGTCGGTAGGGTCAGCAGAGACCTAGCTCTCACGAAAGTTCTCTACAGAATGCGGATTCGGCTAGAGGCTAGTCGGTATATCGGACCCCTTTTGCTTACATCGGTATGGATAACTTTCCATTCGATATCACTTTTCGACATGGTCACAGAATGAAGTGATGTCGATGTCCACGTGCTTGCATCCCGTGTGAAGCACGGGATTACAGTGATTACGATAACTATTTGTGCATAGCATCACGGAACATCGGCGCTAACATTACAGACATGACGTGCAGTAGTCTCTCGTTTGCATTGTCTCTGGCCCAGCGAAGGATACGGGCGCTAACAACTTCCGGCAGCCCGTGTATTCGACTTCGGTAGTCAGCGTGGCACCTTGAGTCTTGTTTCTTTGAAAACCATGAGATTCGACTTTAACACTGGTACGAAGAGCTGACATGTTTACTGAAGTTGATTTTAGGTAGAATCTACATCTGCATAGTCGGCATCAAGAGATAACCAGTTGGTTAAATATTATCATCAGTAGGATTACCCTGAAAGCCCGTGTCGGGTGTTCCTCGTGAGATGAGCGGGAGAATGCTCTTCTTTCTTTGAGTCCATGCTATGACTACGCTTAGGATTACGCACCAAATCCAGGCTTATGAGACACCCTACAGGCGTAAGTTATGTCGGGGCGAGTAGGCTATTAGAATAGATATAATAAAGAACCAATTATAGCACTTAGGCCATTCGTTTGGTCTCTTGATACTCCCTCTACATCGAAGTCTATCTTCATATTAGTGTTCTTAAAGGGATCTTGATTGATTTGCATAGGATGTACAGCCCGGATCTTTTGCAGAGGTCTCGAATATGTTTGCACTTGGTTTGGTGAGCATTCCGCTTTCCAGTTGCCCGACTTGAAAGCCATGAGGCCAGTAGTTCCATTTCTCCCATCATTGACATCTCGAACTTATCCTTCATCATCTTTTCAAATTGCTTTGACTATGATGACATTCTTCGAAGCGAGAAGATGAGTGTACATCCGCGTAGGTATCTGCACTGAGTAGTAGTCTTCTTCCGGTCGAATGCTTTGAATAGAGTCTGTAGGAATCTGCTTTGTGCCTTTAAAAGAAACGCTTTACGAAGAAGAAACTCAGACGGAACGTAGTATCGTGCCCAAGCCACTGGGTGCTTGTTTTAACTTTTAGAAGTCTGAGCTTTTACGAGTGCTATATGCCCATTGATGTCACTGGCGAAAGCTCGAGGCTGATTGTTCCACATAGACTTCTTCTTTCGTGCCTTGCCCATTCGGGAATACGGACTTCGCATCCATTTGATAAACTACGAATCTTTGATGTATTTGCGTAGAGTGCTAGGAATAATCTAATATGCATCCCGATACTTGCAAGCTTAGGAGCGAAGGTTTCATCGAGAATCCTATTCCTTCGGCTTGACCGGTAGCCCCCAGCCACGAGCACTTTGCTTCTGTTCGATTTATAACGTTGTTTTCATCTCGCTTGTTTTTGAGAGACCGGATCTGGTTCCCAGATGACGCATGTTTGATGCGGGGTCATCTACAAGCTCCCCATACCGTTCCTCGTGGCTGATTCGGCTCTTCCGCATAGCAATAATCGGTCGGCGTCTTTACGTGCAAATCCTCAATATTGCGGGGTTCTTGTTGGGCAAGCAGGAAAAAATCGTAAAAAACTCTCTCCTTGACGGAATACTGGATCTTGTCTTGACATGTCTTTGAAGGATCTCGATTACCAAGATCAGCGGTGTGAGCATCTAGCCACGATCTACGATGTTTTAACTCTTCATCACGAAATTTGTTCGAAATCTCTGAGATGGCTAGGTGAGTTAGGCATTTCGGTTGTACTGACCACGGGAATTGGAAGTAGTTCCCAGTAACAAGAGCTGCATGATCTCTTGGTCGCCGGGTTCGAGGGGCATTCGGCTCGGGAACATTACTAGGCGTTCCCACGAGTTGTTATTCTCGGTAGTAGTGCTCAGGTTACTTCTACGGTTTCCTCATTGACACGAGTTACACCAGAGTTGATTACGTTGGGAGAATCAATGCACGCTCCGATTCTACTTGCTGGTAGTTGAAGTTGAGTAGATTTTGTCTTCAGTTTCTTAAACTTACAGAATCATCATCCCGACTATAGTGGATCTTTTGGAGATTTGTCTTTTAAAGGCTTTAGATCCTGTGAAACAGCTAACTGATGTCCTCCGGAGATTCGAGAAATTTGAGTTATTGCTCACTTGTCTTGATACCAAACTCATTAAAAAGATAACATGAGGGCTTTCCTCTCCTTACAAAGAATTCAGATAGTTGAATACTTTCACGAAAGCTTTCTTGGCAGAGTATCTAAGAATACTTCCTCGATCGACTTTATTTATCAAAAGTCTTGTTTTGATCTTTCCCATTATTGTGGATACAAGCATGAACAACCAAAAAATATGGAAGATAAGATTGAGAAGGCTTCAGCGTCGTTCCATGGTTAAATATGGTGTCTCGCTTATCTTTGCTTTGTCGGTAGAGGGATCTGACCACAGTATAGCATGCTACGATATCGAGTGGCTTACTGCCCGGAGAATTGTGGTTGGGAGTCACGTGAGTGCGGTAGGAAGTCCTAGTTTGCCTCTTTTGGGAGTTCCACTGCATTCTTTTCGTTCGAGCAACTCCATTTTCTTGAGGTGAAAGCAAAATTCTTATTTGGAGATACTCGTCTTTCCCATTCGCTTATGCTTTGCCCGAGAACTCCTTTACCGTGGAGATTGAGGGAACTCGGTTCCTCTGTCGAGCAATACATTTTTCACAATCTTGGTGTTCTTCTCGACGAGGCCTTTTCGAAAGCGTTGGTAACTGTGTTTTGACGTCGAGACTTATTGTGTGAATACAGACCCGTAGCTTGTAGCGCGAGTAGTCATCTATGACATTTTCGATAAGTGATTATTTTACGCCTCGATGCGTCCTTTGGAAGCGGGCCAGAACAAATCCCGTATGTAGCGGTGAAGGATTCCATCCGTGGAAGGCGATGGAAGCCCCGGAAGATTTTGATTCCTTGTTGTTTTCCGCTTCGGACGTGCTTCACATATTTGAAGTGTCTTTCTTTAAATACTTCAATTCAGGCACAGTCCCACTATGCTAAAGTGTTTTTTTTACTGTGAAAGCTTGTTGAGCGTTTTAAGGAAGTTGAGATAAGTTGAGTCTTACATTGCCGCAAGCCCCCGTGCTTGGTTGTCATTCTTCGCCCGATAAGCAAGCTTGGGTTCAGTTTGAGTTCAGATCGGCCGCGTATATGTTCTTTTTGCGAACACGATAACCTGGTTGTTTTCCCTTTTCCCTTGGATTTATCAATAACATGCCGTAGAAACCGGCGTCAGAAATCACTCTATTTGAGTTATCACAAAATTGACTAACTTGAAGAGAGAGAAGATTATCAGCTTTGAAGTCCTTCCAAGCACTTCTTGATACTCTTGGAACTTTGGCAGATTCTTTATCTTTGAGTGTCTTCGTATCCTCTCGTGCCCAGCCTTTGGCATTATCTGAAACTTCGATTGTGGGTCCTTCTTCGGTGACCTATAATTCTTCAGGAGACTCCTTTGGTATGTGCGTAATGACTTGAGCATCTATTTGTCCACCATACCATGGGTCTTTACGCACACCAAACGAGCATTATATTCGGGTACCCTTTATTTTGACTTTGGGTCACTTAGATGTTAGTTTTTTCATAACCCCAATGCTGTATACAGCTTAACCTTTGAAGTGGTTTCGGGCATTTTCTATACCAGAGTCAGAAGCATGTCGACGGCTTTAGATTTGAGTCAAAGGTGACTTACGAGGCCCCCGAGGTTCGGGAGTCGATCTTATGAGTTGGTGGGCCCTAGCAACGACCTTAGCACTTACGACAACGGCTTTCCTTTTTCTTCGACATTTGGAGCCTCTTCGACTGCTCGGTTCCGCCAGCCGTATGACCCTTGTTTGGATGAGATAATGTCGGCTTTGGAGGTCCACATCTCGATGCGGTCCCAATTTTAATTTCTTTGGTTCCCCCTTGATTGTCTCTGCGCAGGTTTCTTGGCGTGATCTTAGCTGCATCGGAGAAAGTGGCTTTGGCGTGTGGGTTGAGGTGCTTTCATCTTGTTTGTTCTTTGCTAGGGGGTTCGGTATATTTCTGCGGTCGCTAGTCTCCCTTCCGAGAAAACGTCCCATCACGACAAGCCGTGCCGAGGTGTGGGGGCGGATGTGGAAGCTCCACTGGCGGGGTGAATCAGTCCTTCCTTGCGGTGCTTTGACTTATTGCGTACTGTAGCCTCTAATTTCTTTTCAGCACCCGTAGCTTCTCGGAATCATCCAAGCTCCTCTCCAGGAGCAGTAGTCATCCTCTTTGCCTTCGTTATTGTGTGTGCTTGCAGTGCGAGGTCTGACATTTCTTAGACTTTGGAGCTTGGAAAGTTCGATGTCTTTACGAGACCGGTCGTTAGTCAAACACCGAAATCGATACTGCTTCTTGATCTTGCTTTGAGACTTGGCCATCGGGGAGAGTTTATTTCCTCCACACGAGTCTCAACACTAAGTCCTTCGGCCTCGGTAGTAGCTTTGACTCTCTCTGAGAAAGTCTACGATTCTCTACTTCGGGGTATCAGCTCCACGAAGCGTCTTGAGAAGTTTCGGCAGAGACTACATGTCCCCGAATTTGTTACATTGAGCGGTTCTTACGTATGCGGTTTAAGCGACGTCCCAATATTCTCATCTGCACTTTTTGGATTAATTATGCGTTATTTTTTGAGTGTGCAAAGAGGAGTTAAGTGGTTCATGAGAATTTACCTCATCCTCTTAAGCCGCTAACCCATGCACTTTTTCGGTGATTCCATGCGCCCCCGTGCTCTAAGGCCGTGAAAGGCTGCTTCAAATGCGTCAGAGATGAATCCGATGAAAGGAGTCGATCTCTTAAATTAGGTTAAGATTTCGCCTTGGCTATGTAGGATTGTCTCTTAAAGCGGTTGCGAATTTACTCTGCTCCTTGCTTTTTGCGTCTTTGTAGTGTTGAGCATCACCTGCGAGCTCGAGGACATGATCATACTTTCGATAATGTCCTGGCTTCAGTTGCGGTTAACAGAAACGATGACCAGCTGCCCTTTCTTCTTTACTTTCAGCTATTCTTTGATGGTTACGAGTGGTCATCTTTCTTTTACGCGATTGGAAGATTGTGAGTCAGAGAGTGTTTCGGCATATAATTTGTGACTTACCTTTTTCGTTTCCCTAGATAGGCTTTAGTGCTCTTACATTGCGTCGCTCCTTCTCCGCCTACGATGCTTTACGGCGACGGTGCATACTTCGAGCGAGGCTTCCTTCTTGTAGATCATTGAGTGAAGGTTCGGTCTTACTGCAATCCGTTTTTGCTAACATTCTTTGGAGAATCTTTGTGTTGGCCCGATGCTTTGAAAGCATGGTCGATTGTTGTGTCGGCTTCGACTCTGCTGCTTTCTTTGAAGTGCAGTAGGACTCAGAGCTCCTCCCACTTTTTGTAATTACCGAAAAGATATGGTCGGGAGACACAACCTCTAAGTCAGGAATCTTCGCCGATAGAAGTGGCAAAAAGGTGTCCGGTGTCGAGATCCGGCGGTGCCCTCGGAATCTTCGGAGATTCATCTCGGTTCTTCGAATGTCTTTCCCTGACCCGTTGATTAAGTTAAACCATCGAGATTGAGTAAATCGGCACGTTCAAATCTTCGGATTTTGTCACCGCGGCATGAGAGACAAGCTTTCCGACTTTTTTGGGTTCCAGCGCTAATTTGTTGAGAAACTTTAAGCCTGAAGGTCCCTCGGCTCGAGTAGCGCAGAGCGTCCCCGGAAGTTCTTTAGCGATCTTGCATTCCCGAACCACTGCCAGATAAGAATCGACTAAGGGTGGTTAGTATAGCATTTAACGCGACTCACGATCTAGATTGTGAAGCTTCTTCTCTTGCAGGTGAAGAGACTTACTGTCTTTTGGGGATCTTCTTCCCGGTCATCATTCCTCCCTCCTTGAGCTTGGGTCACGAGTGGCGCGACAACATCGATAAGCACTTAGGAGCGATAGGTCGAAAGTCTTGAAGCGCTTCAGTGTAAATACTTATCATGGAGGGATGTCAGATGTGCTTCCATTACGACTCGCCCATTACTCCGTAATTTTCCACCGAGAACATGGGTACCATCCTTATACACGACATATACAGCCATGAAAAAAAAATATAGATATGAATGTAGAGTGATATGCGTGAAAATGTTTTTCCCCCGAGATCCGTTGAAATGGACCGGTCTCAAAGATAGCACAAGAGTCGAAGAACTCCACCTTTCGATACCAGTTGTTGGTCCCGGAGTGTCACGGTCGAGTGTAGAGGGGGGTGAGCATACACTGATTCGATTTCTCAACTTTTAGAACACGGCATGCAGTCCCCATTGAGGGAAGGTGCCGTACTTGAACTAGTTCGGCGAACCCAGGAGCAGCTGTTACGAATCGTGTTAAAGAGCTAGAAAGTGCCGGCCTGTTGAGATACGCTAACTGACTAGGTCGAGAATTCGGTATCTACGGTAAGAGTTCGGTGTGCGGAATAGTGTAGGCCCCGAAGTCAGTTTTTGTGAGAAAGCGTTGTCTCCGATTCACGATTAGATATAAGAACTTCCGGTATGAATAAAGGTAAAATGTCACATGCAGACGATTAAAGAAAGCGGTGAGAGGCAGGGATTTTTAAAGTATGGTTCGGATATGCTGCAGCTCAAAAATCCTACGTCGGTTTGTCGAATGATCGGAGGCTGGCCCATTATTATCTGAGTTAGTCTCGGTCAACTTGCACCTGTTGGGCAAAGCCGCGTCTTGGTTTTTATGCGCGATCCGAAGTCTGGGTTTACAACAACTTATCCAAACTTAAAGTGTTTGACGAACTTCTCCAGCGGTGAAGGAGTCACTTATACAATAAGGATTAGGTTCGGATGTGAACTCCTTCGTCTAAGCTATAGATAAGACGGGGTTGAGCTTAGGGTTAGAGAGGATAGGGAATATGAAAGAGTAGCTTCTAGATCGGCCGAACGAGTGAAGGTAAGCTATAAGATCGTGTAACGTCGATTGGATACTTAGAGGCTTTATATGTTGGTTTAGCTTGATTCCACTATGAGCTAGAATGTAGTCTTTCGCCGGAGAATGTTCTTCGAGTTTTTTTGCTAAGACGTAGTTCTTTGGGTTCTTTAACTCGTTGAATGCTTTCTTGATTTTTGCTGTAGATACGTGCATTCCATTTATTCTTCTTAGATAATCCCTCTATTTATAGAGCGAGAGATTGAGAAATAGTCCAGTTGAGACGATCTTCTTCTCTCTCTCTCTTTCTTTTTGGTAGCAAGCGGCTGCTTTTGGTGTAGGCAACGGTGCCTTTTCCTCACACCAGGGAAAGTGTTGACTTGCGGCTTTACTTGGTGAGAAGGCTGCATTGTATGCTGTCATTCGTTGAGGTGGATATGATGGTTGAGGCAATGCATGAAACTTGGGAATAGAGGCGGGCGGACTTCTCTCTTCCTCGTAGCATCTTGGCGATTGTCTTTCAAAAGATTCGACCCAGTCCCGAAGACTAGTGCGCCGTTGCGGGATCCCGACCTCGTATTCGGTGAGATGAAGCTGAAGATAAGTGTTGGGATGATCAGCTACGAGTCCGGTGAACTACTCTCTTTGAGTTTAGTTCGTGACTCTGCCATTATGTTGCTCCCCTGAGTCCGGTATCTTGGGTCTTTTTCGATAATCTTGCTCCCTCCTTGAGTCCCATTATCCCCGAGAGTCTTTAGATATCTTGCTCTAGTTGGGATCGGGATATCCGGTCTTACATGGGTCTTGGGGGAGCGAAATGAAGCTGCGGGCGCCCGGCCGAGAGCGAGTGTACTGCTTGGAGGGGTGAAACCTCGAGAGACGAAATACAAATACAAAGGAATGGTTCCCCTGTCGGATAGGGTTTTGGGATCTTCTGGAAATCTTCTCAATAGTTCGAGAGCGAGAGGCTACGGCGTGATCATTATATGAAGATAAGTCATTTCCCATGAGTATGATCATGCG